>ML777845.1:649373-707765 GCA_009831015.1 Picea engelmannii | reverse complement strand
GTCTTTTGGTGATGTGTTCTAAGGTATGTTATTTTCAGGTCATCTTACCATTTTTGCTATAACTTTTTTTCTAGAACGATTCAGATGGTGAAATCACTATGGTATTGATAAGACATATCAAGGTACCTTTGGTAAAAATTTCATCTCTTGATTCTCTATAATTATGGAGATACACTCTGTGGAAGATAGGGTTTGTGACCAGTCCTGAAGCTAGTCAATAAACAAGTGTTCCAAGTAAAATAGTCATAACTTCTTCACCGATAATCCAAATGAAGTGGGACAAATTTCATTGTAAATAGTACATACTTTAGTTTCTTTTGTGTGAGTTTCAGAATCGGATGTTAATTATTGAGTGTGGGGCATTCTGTGCAAGTTCACTCTCCTGAATAGACCAAAATTGAATAAAGTCTACCATTCTTTCTATAACCTATTTTTGGGGAGGATTCAAGTAGTGAAAATTGGAGGAGTTTTAGAGAATACATTGAGTAATATTATCTATAGGATCAGAGTACTCCAAGAATTGAAAAATTGCATAAATTGAAGAAGTCTCAGGAAGCATTATCAGGTTATATGTGATGATTGGTTGATGGTGATGATTTAATGTAAAGTTTTATTATCTCTCATATATTCTTGGGTGGAAGGAAGGGGCAAGGATGGAGAGTTCAAATCTCTCTTGATATTGGAGGATTGTATCTTCCTCTTGGAGGTTTATCCCTCCCTTTACATTTGGAATCTGTAGCTACCTTTGGAAGTCATTACTTCCCTTGAACAATAACTATTGAGTATTTCTCATATATTGTGCATGGTGTATTGTGGTGTATTGGTGTAACTCTTATACTATTGTTCATTTCTCATTGGATATAATTGAATGGTTTAAGTATAAGTTGAAAAAGGTTTTAAATTGTACTTGATACTAATTCACCCCCCTCTCAGTATCAACAAATGAAATGCATGAAATTTCAAAGCCAAATGTTTTAATATGAGACCCAACAGAATAGTGGAAAGAATCAATGTACAAATTGATGAGACAAGTGTACAAAATCCCAAAGAATAAATCAAAGACTCAACAGAGCGGGAAGGATTAGAGGATTTGAAAGAAGAAGTAGAATACGCATAAGTGGAAGAAGAAGAAGAGCAACTAGAAGCAGAGCAAGAGGAAGATTATGTTTGCAGATTGAAGAAGGTCGTGTATGGACTCAAACAATTCCCTAGAGCATGGTATTCAATATTGGACAAGTATCTACAATAGAAAGGGTTCAGGAAAGGAAATGAAGATAACAATCTCTACATAAAAGTAAATCAAGTTAGTATATTAATAATTGAATTTTATGTTGATGACATTATTTTTGGAAGTGATGATGACATGATGAGTAAAAAATCTGCTAAATACATGCATAAATAATTCAAAATGTCATTACTTGGTGAGTTATCATTCTTTTTGGGACTCTGCATATGTTAGCAATATAAAGGTATTTTCATCTCCCAAACCAAGTATATAAAATAAATGTTAAAGAATTTTGGAATGGTAGATTGCAATCTCGTAAGTACTTCCATGAAGACAAGTTACAAATTGAGAAAAGATGATAAATACAAGGATGAAGATCAAAGAATATACATATTGATGATTGGGAGTTTGCTCTATGTGACAACATCAAGACCGAATGTGATGCAAGTAGTTGGACAGGTTGCAAGATTCCAAGTAGCACCAAAGGAAACACATGTTATGGCAGTAAAGAGAATATTTAGATATCTCAAAGAAACATAAGACTATGGATTATGGTATCCAAAAGGGAATGATCTATCTCTAGTTGCATACACAGATGCATATTGGGAAGGAAGTGTTGGTGATAGAAGAAGTACATGTGGAGCAGCCTTCTACTTGGGTGATTGTCTAGTATCTCGGTTGATCAAGAAACAACCTGAAATATCGTTGTCCACAGCATAAGCAGAGTATATTGTAGCAACAACATGTTGTAGACAGGTTCTCTGGATGAAGAAAAATTTGCAGGACATACAGGTGGAATATGACGAGCCTATTCTGATATTATGTGATAATATCAGTGTTATAAGTATCTCTAAGGATCTGGTGACGCATTCCAAGATGAAACACATTCTGATCAAGTTTCACTTTCTACGAGAAAAGGTTACATATAATAACATCAAGGTAGAGTATGTTCGAACAAAAGAACAGATTGCATATATCTTCACTAAACATCTTCCGAGGGATACTTTTGAGTATCTTCGATAGAAACTTGGAGTAGTTTCATCCTCACAATGATCTACATCACAGTTTTCACAATACAACAAGGGGAAAGTAACGATAATCATGAAATACGTGAATGATTTTTATCAAGAGATTTGCACGATGAAGCACCATGAAGATAAACATCAGTAGAGATTAGAGGCTTACATATAGGGGGAGCAACCCCAAGGAGAATTCACCCTTTTCCATTGATGTCAAAGGGGAAGAGAAAAATAGAGGCATGGAAAAAAAAAAAGAGGCATGAAGATGGGGGGAGCCAACATGAGCATGAGTGTTTCCATCAACCATGTCTAAGTGTTGTGTCTAAGTGGTGCCATCAATGCCAAAAGGGGGAGATTGTTGAAATATTAATTGTTGAAAGATTAGTTGTTGAAATATTGGTTGTCATTGAATTGTTGAAATATTGGTTTTCATTGATGTCAACCCTTGAACAAGAATTTAACAAGTTGCATGTCAAGGTAAAGGAGTTGTAAGAACAAGTTAACAAGATGCATGTCGGTTTCATGTTAAAGTAACTGTAAACAAAATTTAACAAGTTGCATGTCAAGGTAAAGGAGTTGTAAACAAATTAAAAGTTAAAAAGTTTCATGTCAGTTGCATTTCATCATGAGATCCTCTTTAAAACATAGACAAGATTCAATTGAAGATCACTTCTATGAATACTAATCAGAAGATATGAAGCTAATAAGTTGAAGTCAACAAAGTCTAGTGAGGGAAGAATTTTGGAGGAGCCAAGTGTATAGAGAAAAAGATAAAGATCCAAGTTCCTTGCATAAATTTGTAGGTTTCATGAGGAAAAGTGTGAACATCCATGAGCTACAGTGAGGAAAAAAGTGTACATCCATGAGCATGCAGTGTATGGGTCACAGACCTATGAAGAAAAGTTGTTGAAGATTAGGGATCTAAAACTTAGGTCAGCTACAGGTTGAAGGTATGTCTTCTTGTGTATGTTAGGGTGTGTATTCTAAATAAATTGGGAACATGTATGTCTTATTGATTGTTGGATGTATGGGTTGACCCAGGTTCTAGCTCAGTTCTCCAACAAAACCCTATTCACCGTCGACCCTTTTGGTAAACCAGAAGGCTACACCGCGCACAAAGTGCACAACATAGTCTCACCTGAGATGGCTTATGGGTGACTGCATGATGCAGATGTCTGCAGTCATGGAAGGGATTGGGGATGTTCTTGTTCTTTATTCTTCTACTTTAGAATACATTCTACCATAATATTCATCATATATACTACTTTTTCCATTCAATGATATACATTCTGCATTATTATACTGGTGTGTGTTGTAAATAAACCCCAACGGATGCATTCATATATATATTTATTCATTATAAATCATATAAAAAGAACACATCACACAAAAAGACACCATTTTTACCGTGGTTCACCCCCCCTAGGCTACGTCCACAAAGATCTTTTGCTTATTTCTTATTCTTCATCAAAATAGCACTGCATGCATTAACTCATAGAGTTTAAGAATAGTGAGTTTGACCAGTGTCGCACCAAGCTCCACATCTTGCAATATGACCCTTAGTTATACTCCATAAGTCTCCACTAGCTCCTCAACTGTACAACCAAAAACTGATCATACCAAAGACTCAAGACTCAAAATGGTTCTCAAAAAATAAGTTATTCTCTATCAAAAAGAACACTGCAATCTACCTCATACATATTATATTTATACTACAAAATGGGTAAAAACCCTTACATTATGACTTAAAAACCCTACTTGTAAGTGGAATCCACTTGTCCACTTTATAACTTCCTTCTATGTGGTTGGTCTTCTATCCAACCATTCCTTGCGTTGATCTTCCTTCTTTTCTGGCACACTGCTTCCTTTTCACTTTGTCGCGTTGGTATTCCTTCTTTTCTAGCGTGCACTGATTCCTTTAGTCCATTCTTCCTCTCTTACTGCACTTCACTCCCAAAATGGCCTACTCCAACAGGCCCCCAACACTAACTTGTGGATCAACCCGAACCACTTGGGTCGTGTGTGCCTCCTGCACTTATTTCTCCAATTCCTGGAACTTCTTCGCTAGTTCATCCCATTTCGCCTTCATTTGCGCATTATTTTCTATGAGGGTCTCCATGACCTACATTGTAATGTGATCCTTCAACACTTGTAGGATTTCTAGGTTCACATGTTCCATTCTATCTTTCTCTTTTTCCATCTCTGTTATCATCTTTTCTGCTTTTTCTTGTAGGGAATCCAACTAAGCATGTCTAGTCTGCCTTTTCTCCCGAATTGTCTTCACTTCTACCTGTAGGTTTTTCATCTCCTGCACATCCCTCAGTATCTTCGAGATAGGAATTGTCTTTTGCTTCTGCTTTAGATCCTGGACTGTTGTATTCAAATTTTCTTCTTTCTGATCCAAGTATTGGATCCTTTCATCTTCAGCTATGCTTGTCCACAGTTACGCGGTATTCTCATATAGTTCTACTATTTTCTTTACTTCTAGTGAAATAATATATGATTTTTTTGTTTCTTGTTGTTTCCTTTCTGTTCTAACTTCTGGTGGGATAGTGGGTGTCATTTTCTCTACTAACTCTCTGATCTCCTTCTTTTACCCATCCATCACCTATGCGATCTTCTGTATCTTGTCTTCTACGTTGATTTCCCCTGCTAGTGCACTCTCCAAAATTGTCTGGAATACTTATTCAAGTATTTTCTCCAATATTTATGCACGTTGTTTGTCCTCTTCTCATTCCAGTCACACGTATGTAAGAACAGTTTCCAGCACTTCCTTAGCTTCCCTAATTTTCTCCAGGTTTGTTGCATCCATCCTTGCTCTAGATTGAACATATTTCCCTATGCTCATATGCAACTTATATAATGATTTTGTTGGAATCTTGGATATCTCCAAGTCAAATTGTTCCACATCCTTCAAGTTTCACTGTGTGGTGTCCTAGTCTACTTGTAACATGTTTTGACTTATTTGTAATGTCATGCTCCCCACTATTTATGTCTATACTGTCTCCTTCTCTTCATGAATCGGCACATGTTGCATTGTGATTCTCTTATGTGTGACAGTGAGTAGTAAGTTTTCCAAAACTGCTTTAACTTCCAATGTATTTTCCATGAGTTCTTCTCTTTGAGATTCCGCAACATACAATGCTTCCTCTCCTCGGTCTTGTACCTTATCAACTACTAACTTTGCATCATATTTTGTGATTGTGAGTTCAATGTGCCTATTTTTTGCCCATCTTGTTCCTCTGTTCTCCCATCTGCACGGTTGATTTCCTCTTTTCTAGCAGTGTTTGTTTTGTGACCTCTGGTATACTTCCAATCCTTGTCTCATGAGTTGATATGTCATTTTACTTTTATGATTCCCCATTGGTTCTTTATGTGTTGTCAGTTGCTAACATTGAGGCTCTTGGTACTATTTCCTTTTTCCTTGGTTTTTTTATTGTTGTGTCACTACTTGTAGATTTGTTGCGCTCGGCTGATTTTCTAGTATTTGCAGCTAGGCTACTAGATTTCTACATTGTAGCAAATTATGCTCGTTCTTTTCCCTTGTCTCCTTTCTTCCCTGCTACTGGCACCTTCCACTAATCTGACCATTCTACGAGTACCCATTGGACCTATTCTTCTTTACTGAAATAATGCATCTTCATCTATGTCTTCTTTTTTCTTGTATCCATGTGTTATGTCTACATTCCTTGAAATTGGCTATCCCTTCATGTTCCTTCACCACTTTAGGTGAGATTCTCCATGTATTTTCAATCTTCTCATGCATCTCTTGGATATACGTGCCAAAAATACTTGTGTTGGCTTTCCTTTGCTTGGAATATGTGTTGTGTCGCAGAGTTTCATATATCATTGCACCACATCTTCATTTTCTTCCACAAAACATGGAATATTCTAGCTTCTCCCATGCATCTAGGTCTATCATAATTAACAACCAGGAATAGTGGAACCTTATTCCAGCATTCTGTGCATCCCTACAGTCTTCTAAGAAAAGGTTGATCAAATATGATTCCAAACTAGAAACTATACCTTTTTTCACACCATGCAGCTACTACGACCACCCTTGAAGGCGAATCTTCTTTGCGACATTTCCTCAGTATCTTGCAAGTCATCAACTTTGTCGCAAATCTGGTAGATGGGTCATTAATGTTCTTGATAATTATCCCCTACTGCCTATATCTGTGCCAATTTTTTCCTTTACTTCTTTTGCAATAGATTTTTTCTTTGTTTTTTCATCAAGGTATTGCTCTAGCTTTGCCCCATCTATCATTAATCATTTCAACTTTGCAATTAGTTTGACATCTATCAAAACAAGTTTTTCCATCCATAAAAATCTTGCATGTACACACCAAAACTTGTTTGATGCATGCATTGACATCTCTCCCCCTGCCAAAATGAGGTATTTCCAACAAATTCATTATCTTGGAGTTGTAAAGTCTGTTTATACATTGTTTAGAATCCATAATCGAGATTCCTATCAAATTTGACCCCCTGTTCTCCATATAAACCTCTTGCGCAAGCTTTGGGAACTTGACGACTTCTTTCACATCGTGATATACATACCATAATTTGGGAAAAAATACCAACATATCTTCCACAATGACAATTGATTCTGAAGTGTGAGGAACTGAAAACTCAATCTGTTTTTACGTGCACACGGTTTCCTTCTTCTTCGACAACCCGACTGATGTTTCATTTAGGGTTTCTTCTTCCTGCATTTCCTCATCCATGGCACATTCATCCTCGGGCTCTGGGTTTTCCTCCATTGCATGTGTACCATAATCTATTTTATCACTATCATTGTCATCATGTTCACCCTCTATGTGCATCATTCCTAGTATTTATGTTCTAGGGTTTCAGCCTTTCATTGCTTGGCTAACTTCTGCCACTTCTTATTGTGGGTTTTCTTCTTCAATATGTGTCAGGCTAATGGATTTAGTCTCTGTAGTGGGAATATTTTCCACATCGACCACTCTGATCATTTCTTCCAACAGTCTGTTACAGCTACGGGTCCTTCGCACGAACTAGCTTGGTTGTCCGAACTTTGGCAGCGTAATCTTCTTGTCTTCAGGAAAAATATATTGTAGATCTTGTTTGGGTCCTTCACAAATTCCCAAATAATCACACGTTGTTTTCTCAGTTTCTCAAAAATCACACTTGTGTTTTGTATTTTCCAGACTTTTCCCCTTTTATAGACTTTGTCATTAATGCTCTGATGAGTCCTTTCTTTTTAGTTTACCAGTTTTCCACTTTTTTGGTCATCCTCTATCGCATCGTGCGGTGTTTACTTTTCCTGCGTGCAATCTTATGAATTATGTCACATCATTTTTTTGTATTCTACGCGTTGTCGTTCTCAACTATATTTTTTATCACTTATTCCTCTAACTACTTATTTTTGGTCTTTTCTTCATTTTTCTAGTTTTCTCTTCCTTTTTTCTTCTTTTTCTACTTTTTCCTCTTTTTATACTATATACAATATGTACCAGTCTATTTGTTGCAATACAACTACTGATGGTTAGTGACAAGTGGTTCAACTGTCCCTATACAGTTTCAGTCGACTACCATTCACCAGTCCTTGAACTTATTTTCCTGCTAAATCCTACAATTGTAAAACACCTCCATCTGTGACAGACTTTATCTAGTATGGCCCTAGTAAATGAATTCTAAGCTTCCCCGAGAGCTACAAATATTTACTGTCATAAAGGAGAACCAGATCTCCAACCTTGAATTTCTTCTTCTTAATGTGTTTGTCATGCCATGCTTTATCATTTTCTTTTTATACCTCTTGATGGAAACCTTCTATGATTCCATCTTCTTCTAATTCCATCAGTTGAGCTAGTCTTTCTTGTGTTGCGCCCCTTTCTATCATATCTGCAATTTTTGCAATGTGTAGGCTTGGTATCAAATAATCTAAGGGAACTACTACTTCCCTTTCCATATACCAACCTAAAGGGTGTCTTCCCTGTTAGCTTCTTGCATGTAGTTTTGTAAGCCCATAGTACTTTTGGTACCTTCAAATCCAAGTCATCCTTGTTTACATTGCAAATCTTTGTCAAAGTATTTTGTTAAAGGCTTCCACCGTCCCATTAGCTTGAGGGTGATAAGGAGTGCTCTTTTGATGATGTATCTTAAACTCTTCAAACATTTCCTCAATTGCATTGTTAATAAAGTGAGCCCCTTGATCACTCATAAAATTTTTTGGGCATCCAAACCTTGTCACTACCTGTTCAAATAAAAAGCGTGTTGCAGTCTCTACACTGCAATCCTTTATTTGTGTTTCCTTAGCCCATCTGGCCAAGTATTATGTCATTGTAATAATATATCTTACTCTTTATCTTCTTGTTGGTGGATTAATTGGCCCTACAAAAGCTATTGCCCATTTATCAAACACTTGTAAAGTTACTTGAGGTCTCAATGGCATTTCATCCCTCCTCGATGTTTCCCAAATATTTGACAAACATCACACTTTTGAAAGTACTCCTTTGAATCCTTATGAACTATTGGCCACCATAATCCTACATGAAATACCTTATGCGCGGTAGCTTTCCCTACATAGTGTCCTCCAACAATCCCTTCATGTGTTGCTGCTAGAATGATAGGCCTTTCATGCTCCATAACACATCTCCTTAGAATGTTATATTCGCCAAGTTTGTATAAATGACCTACAATCAACTGATAATCTACAACTCTGACCACCAAATTTTTATTATGCATGGTAGTAAATTCTCTTGGTGAAAAGCATGTACTCAAAAACTTAATAATGTCAACAAAATACTCATCATCTATATATATTTAAAACAATTGTGCATATGTAAAGTTTTCTTCCAAGTTACATGGTTCTTCTCCATTAGTTATCCTAGATAAGTGATCTAGTTCTACATTCAATCTTCCAGGCTTTACCAAAACTTCAAATTCAAACTCTTGAAACAAAAGTAGCCATCTACATATTCTTCCACCCAACAATGGATTATTCACTAAATATTTCATAGTAGAATGATCTGTAAACATCTTGAAATGTTTCCCTAACAAGTATTGTATGTATTTATGCAAAGCATACACCATAGCTAATCCTTCTCTTTCTGTAGTGTTATATTTATATTCTGAATCTAATAATTTTTTTCTTGCAAATGCAATAGGGTGATCTATATCGCCTTCACTTGGTTGTCTCAATACTACTCCTAATGCTATTGTATATGCATCCACATGCACATGAAATTATTTTTCCCAATATGGAAATACTAAAATCGACGCAGTACCCATCTTCTCCTTCAAAATATCCAAAATATGTTGGCATTCATCATTCCATTGATACTTAGTGTCCTTCTTCATAAACTTCTCCATTGGTGCAGTAATTTGTGCATATCCCCTTATGAACTTCCTATAATATCCTATTTGACCAAGTGTACTTTTCAACTAGCGCACTAACTTCAGTGGTGGTAAGTTAACTATGACAACAATTTTAGCAGGATCAACCAGTAAACCCTGTTTACACACCATATGTCCTAACAAAATACCAAAAGGTGCGTTGAAAACAAATTTCTTAATTTTAAATGATATCTGACACTGTCTACATCTATCCAACATCAGCCTTAATACTTTAACATGATCCTTCAATAAACTAAACATTGTACAATCATCCAAGTAAACTTATAAAAACTTATGAATAAATTCCTTAAATGATGCTACTACTACTCTTGAAAAAATTATTGGTGCATTATTTAACCCAAGTTTCATAAATATATACTGAAATGATCCCCATTCAGTTGCAAAGGTTGTCTTATGTCTATTTTCTGGTGCAATCTTTATCTGATGGTGTCCTGAAAACCCTTCTGCAAAAGAATAAGCTTCTTGACCCCCTACATTCTCCAAAACTTTGTTTGTAAATGGGGTAGGAAAAGGAACATGTAGGAAAGCATCATTCAATTTTCTCAAATCTACACAAATCCTAATCCCTCCTTACTTATTTTCCTACATTACCATAGGACTAATCCATTATAATTCTTTCATGGGTTATGACACTAGCTTCTAACATTTTGTCAAGTTCTTCTTTCACTTTCTCTTTCTATATTGGATTCAATCTATAAGGTCTATGTCTTATAGGTATGGCTTCTGGATTCAGAGGGATCTTCATCTCTCCTAGCTCTCCTGCTAATCCCTTCATCTCTAAAAATGATGCTAGGAATAAGTCATTGTACTCGCGTAATAATTTTGTGATCCTTTTTACTATCTGATTATCCCAATAATCTCCAATACTTGTCATCTTTAGGTTTTTTGTAGTTCCAATGTTTAACTTCTTGATCTTCAATGGTGCAGCATAATCTTTTGAATCTAGTTTTGGACCTTCTACTTTCCTTTCACCTTCAACATCTGAGGTCTGTATATTGCGTGAGTTATCTTCTGTTGGATCTTCTTCTTCTGTGACATGATATACATGGTAATAGCTATTTGACATTATGTCTATGTTGGTTCTGATAAGTTGGGGAGATTTCACATTATGTTTCTTAAAATATCATTTCTCTTACCACTTTCAACATTGTATCTATCTCTGGACTTTCATTCTCAAAGGCAAATCTAACTACAAGATTATGTTGTATCTCTTCCTAGTTAGCAGTTTCTCTGAGATGTTCATGTTCTGTGAACCATTTCTTTGGAATGCATTCTAATGTGTGATAAAATGGTTTTTCCATTATTCTAGTGGTACTAATATCCATCGAACCATGAACCTATCTACATGTTCTTTGGGTTCTCCAAATCCATCATATTTCTCCAAAGATATGTTCTCTTGCTTTGCGCCAAATTTAATGTGCAGTAACCTCTTGCACTGAAACTAGTTATTGATCTTCTGCTTATGTGTACTCCACCATCATGCAGTTGTAGCTTTCGAAGCAATATCTAATGTTGGTAATCTCTTATTTTCCATAACCTCTACCTCAAAATTCATTAAAAATTCTTCTAAGTCATTCAGACCATAAAAAGTAGGAGGTTATCTTACCTCTATACCAACCCATATCAGTGCGCGCATCATCCTGGCACATCTTATAGTGGATAATTCATGTATTCATTGATGCCATTCTTCCAGTCCTGTGTCAAATTTTGAATCACAAGAACTTATACTCCTCCAAATAAGCATGACATCTGCAGTTGGGTTGATATAGTCCTCTTCGCGTGTGGTAGTTATGTATAATTGATTTACATATTCTATAAGAATATTTTATGTCGCAGGTTCCAGATACCTTCCTCATTCTAAAGGATCCAAAGGTGCAATAAATCTGTATTCCTCAGATTCAAAAATCATATTCCTTGTCTTCAAATTGATAATAGTTTGGTTGCCAAAATCCCAAACTAGACCCAACAAAGTTGGATATGGAAGAGTATTATCTACTATGTCAATGACTTCAAAGTTTCCCATGGTGCACACACCATCTAGATATATTGGAATCCCTTTCAATCTTCCAATTGGAATCACTTTGTGTTGATTTTCTAACTTCAATTGAATAGGTGAATACCCCAGTTGAGGTTGTCCCATAGATTCCCAAGTCTTCTTTGGCAGAACATTGACTTCATACCCTAAATCTAGTATGATATCCCCCATGTTGAAATCTCCTATGTTTTCATTCATCTTGAATTATTGACTTGTTCTTATATTCTTCCAGACCTGATTCATTGTCTTTACCCCTTCTCCCCTAGGATGACACTTTTCTAATAGATTTTTCACTATTTGTAAATATTTTCTATCATTCAACAACTTTACACAATATCCCAAAACATTTCTTAAGTTACTTACTTGATTTGAAGGTTTCTCTTTGCTGGTTTGATCAAATAATGGAGGCATTTCATACACCGGTACCTCATCAACTAGCTATATCCTTGAAGTAGACGCAATTTTTTCCTTCAACATCTCATGTCTAGCCTCTTTGAATATCTCTTTCTCTTTGCACGCATCAAAAAAAATTTCAAGCATTGTATTCTTCCTGACCCACTAGTATTGATCTTGATCTTTATTTGTTGCATCATCTCTTGTCTTAGATCCACCTCTAGTAATTATGTTGATATTTTTTTCATCCTCTTCTTGATTTTCTACAACAATCCATTGGACATTCTGATTGGTCTAGTTCCCCTTTTCCTGTATCTTTATCAAAAGTATTGGACAATCCTCTGTCTCATGGTCTAATGTGTGACAATACATACATGTCACAGGTGGTTGTGGACAATATCTTACATAGTGTCTAGGTTTCTGACAATTGTGACACACGATTGGTCCTCGACCTCCTTCAAATCCTCTTCCTCCATGGCCTCCTCTTCTGAAGCCTCCTCTGTTTCCTTGATTATCTCTCCGCAATGTATTATACGGAGGTCCTTGATTATATTGTGGTTGCGCATTATTATACTATGGTGGTGTTGTGCACTGTTGTGCAGGATTGTATTGTTGTTTCCCTTGAAACATCTACACATTATATAGTTTGTAACACACCCAACCCCTTAAATACCTTTTTAAGGGATGGGGCATCAAAATTTCACTTTTCTCCATCTTCTTGAATCCTCTTCCCAAGATCTCCTTCACCTTATGCTCATCAAGATATTTCCAACAATTGTCACCATGCTCAAATCCGAGATATATATTGGAATTTATGCCCTTCTGAAGCTCTCCATGCATCATTGGTCAAAGTCCATGTGGAACCCACATGGGTTCACTTCATTTGTACCATTCCACCTAGCAAGGAATTTACCATGGTTTTCAACCGTTAGCAATAACATGGCCACTGGAGAGGCAGTTACAGGGGATGTTCCCCACGTCTTCATGATCACCGGGACTTCAGCACTTCATCCTTCCTATCCATGTCTAAAATATTCCCAAAGTACCGAAGCCCCGGAATCCTACCACGTGGCTTCGACCTTCGGCCCTAATGGAGCATATGTCCTACCACACTAAGCCTCTCAGATTTCCGAACTCTAAAATTCCCAGGGTCTCACTAGCCATTAGGTTAAGCAACTATGCACCAGAGGGTGACATGCAGAAAAGAAAATAGATGACACGTGGTCCTATCAAATGGGAGACACTTGTCACTTTTCAATTGGAACAAAAGGTCTGTAAAAAGCACAAATCAAGGTGACATGTGGCATGTCAAACATGGGTCCATGTCACCTTAGGTGATGTTATCATGCCACATCACTCTGGACTGACAGCCACCTACAAAATCGCCCGAAGCTCCAAAGTCCAAACTCCTACCAACAATCTCCCAATACATTTCATCCCACGGTCGAGACAGGTCCACGTAGATCCCTAGATCTATGACCTCTATTGTTGCACAACTTTGGAGTTCATGGGTTTGGTTTTGTAATTTCCTCTTTTCTCCCAAAGTGTTCAGGTTCGTGCTGACCACAGTCTAGATCCAATGGTCATAATGGATCTCGATGCATCCTTGGATCGATGGTCCTCGTCACTTCACGACTTCGATGTTCGGGGAGTTTCGTCTGTTTAATACTCTCGTTTTCTTGGAGTGGTCAATTCTGGATTGACCATGACATATATCCAATAGTTAGGGAATATCCCAAAGCATCCTTGGATCTATGGTTCTCGTCACTTCGTGAGTTCGGTGTTTGGATGTTCCACCCATTTAACACTCCCTTTCTTATGGAGTAGAACTTCACTGGAGTTTTATACACTAATCCTTACACTAGTTGATTGGATGGTTGGGAGAGGTTCTCAATGGAATCCCCAGATCAATGGCTCACGACTCTATCTCAAATATCCCTAGGTTTCAATGTTCGGAAACTCCTAGAGGGACACTTGTCAACCCGAAACACACTGGAAAGATATGTGGCACATGCCTCAGGTTAATGACATATATTTACTTTGTCACAAGGCCACCACACATGGCATCAATATTGTTGCTTGACACGTAGACCCCCACGTGTTCTCGATGTGATGCACATGTCCCTACAATCAAACGACCTAGAGGGGTCATGAAGGATCCTTAGATCGACGACCCACATTACTTCATGACTCCGACATTCAGGGGTTTTTGTGTTACAACACCTCTATCCTCCAGAAGTGGTCAATGACATATTGACCATGACGTATATCCAATGGTCATGGGAGATCCCAAATACCCTAAGATCTATGGCTCGCATTACTTCACGACCGAGAAGTGGATCGGGGTTTAACAAGGAGATGAATCCCACGATTACGGCTAACTAACCCCTAGTTGTCGGTCATATGTCAAGTTACCAGTTGAGAGGTCACCTTCAACACAGTCTAGATGTCATGAGGAATTCAAACATCCCGAAGCTCTGGGCCCCCGAATCTCAGAAGGATTAGCTCCCGTTGGGCATAGCGTTGGGTTCCATGGTCCTATTCATATGACTTTTTTGATAATTTCCAAGGGCTACACCCCTAGATCTCAACCGAAATTTTGTTAAGGTCATGGGAAAGAGCCTATGGTTATTTCGACGACTGGTTTGAAGGAAGTGCCTTCTATTGACAGAACTTAAGTTCTAAAACAGGGGAAAGGTATTTTCAAGGGATCAATGGGACTGTAGCAGTGCAGTAGAGTCTTCTCCAATTCTAGAACTGTGAAGTTGATCCTTGGGAAAACACCTTGAGGATTTTCCAAACAACCAAGAAGCCAAAATTTTCATCTTACAACCATTCAAATGCAACAATTTACATAAGAACACTAATAATTCTTACCATTAATTTCACGCGAGGCACAATTTATCACAATTACAGACATTCAAATCATTCATTTCAATTCTAGTACACAGGGTATATGAATTACTTATCTATTACAGTCAATCATCAACCAACTGACTATGGGTATTCTCCTTTCCACCCAACCGTAGGCTCAGAGGCATTCATTCTTAGCGCTCTGGCCACCCCCGTGCCAATCCATGATATCACTAGGGAAATTTTGAAAATTCTCAGAGATCCTTTCTCTGTCACAACCTCTGTGAGGTTTATCGGATGCTCCCACAACATCAATCTCATGACCTCTTTCTCAGGTCATGTTTTCTGCAAACTCTCCGAGATATGTTCTCATGTTCTCTCCCCTTTTCTAGAACATATTAATTATGTAGTTATTATTCTCCACTAGAGAGCCTCACGAGCTCTCTTCCTTTTTCTGAATGGTCTCCCTCTTCTCTTGCACGCCCTCTCCTTTTCCCCCGGGGAGGTTTTGGACCTTTCATGTTCCTTCTATCAAAAGGAATTCAAGTCAGTCTAGACCTGCAGGAAAATTGCACTCTGTGGTACTTCGAGCTGACAGTTTTATGTCTCCTCGACCAGACTCTCCATGCTTCCACTCATAAGGGTAGTTGATTGTTCAACCACCATTCCTTCTTTCATTAATTGATTTTTCCTTTGGATAAAGATGAGGCTTATTATTTCAACAAATATAATTTGAGTCATTTTGACATAATGAACTATCTCTACAGTTTCCTCACTCTTTCCTCTAGTGATATCATGGCCAGTACTCCAAGTCTTCACCTCCATAGTCAGTTATTGGCAATCTAAACAATAATACATTTACATTGTTCGCATGCCATAGCATGGTAAACATAATTAATGATTAATTACAAGTTGGGGTAAACAGGTGCATTACAATCCCCTCCCCCTTAAAAGGAGCAGTGTCCTCTATGTTCTTTCTCAATAACACTTGTCATGCCTTTGTCATTTAGCTTCTTCAAAAATCTTGATCCTCTTTCTTGGTCAGGTCCTTTCCAGACCCTTGGCCTTCATCACATGCTTTCAATAATCTTGGAAAACAAGCATATTAATCACAATTTCATGTGAAAACATTTTATTGTTGTGAAAAATTCAAGAGGAAAAATTTCATAATCTAGCATAATACTTATCTATGCAATTCATGGATTTGTATCCATATGGTTGTCTTTTTATCTTAGCTCACTGTTTTTCCTTGACACCCATTGTGTGCATGATCCCAATCAATATTTTATAAGAATTATCAGAGTCTCCTCTTCCTTACGGTCACTCACCCTCCAGGCCTAGGCTCAAGCATCCCCTTCTCTCTTATATAGTCCCTCGGGTGATCCATCTTGCCTTACCAAGGCTTTCTCGCACAGGAAGAGTTATAAAGACTTCATTGAGCCTTACATTCGAGGTGTCCCTCCCACTTTCTCAGCTGATGCGTCCCTCCGGCTTGTGTTTCCACAACACAACATATTCTAGGGAAGTCATGGATTACCATTGGGTCCTCATGTCTCAACAATAGTATTTTTCTCCTTAACTGTATCACAGGTATACATAAATTATGAGATATTATCATCAATTTCAAATCATAATTTTCTTGCAAATTTGTCACCCACAGATTTCCAAATTCCATATTTATTTTCATATTTGTTTCACATAGGAACCAAATTCACAAGTATGGAGCTTTCCTTCCCATAGCAGTTTAGCTCAGTATGAATTTGGTCTTCCTTATGGGATTACAACGCTGCCATATCCAAGACCCTTTTCTTATTGCAATTTAAACATTCCCCACCAAACAAATTTTTAGTTTTCATGCACATTATATTTTCAAAACTATGCATACTAACATTCCAAGTCATTTTCACCTATTCAACAGTACAAAGCGAGAAGGAAATATCATTCTTTACGTATGCATCCTTTCAGCATACCAATTTTTTTCTAAATGAAATTCAAATATCAAATGACTTTAATCAATGTGTCAATATTCATGGCCACACTCATACCCAATGTACCCCTTTATATTGGGTTAAGGTTTGCCACACGTATGATAAGCACTTTATCATGGTGTGTTGGAGCTCAACCAACCTCTCAAATTCAATTATATATATATCACTAAAATAATAAAATATTTCAGAAGGGATTCTTGGCCAATCCCTTCATACCTTATGCCTTATAGGCATGAACACTTTTATACATGTTCTGAATTTCAACACCCTCTCTGATATTTCCTCATCAATGGTGTTTTATGGGGACTTTTAGAGTCCCTTAAACAAATTTAAACAACAACCTTCTCGTTTTCATCCTCTGCTTGAGGTTTTCCATCATTGGTAATTGTCTTTCCCAACAATTTCAATTTCTTTTCTACACATGACATATATCACAAATACATTAGTCATCATGTAAATAAAAATGCATGTATTGTAGAAAACATTTCCAAATATTTCCTAGCATATCTTTATGCACTTCTTCACATTATCCTTGATGTTTTCATGAGTGAAACATAAACAATTATCAATTGTTTCTACAGTCATACAACCATCATCATTATGATGTCAAAAAATTCACTTTCATCGACACACCAGTTTCTCATCCCAAAGAAAACATAATATACAACAAGAAAGGAGTTAAGGGCTCTTCCCTTTTCCAACTCCCTCTACACATCCTGGGACTTTTAGTCCATCTGAGCTATTCCAAGGCCTCACTGTCTTTACTTTACACGGCTCAACCAATCCTATTCATTTAAACATACTCACTGGTTTATTTTCCTTTTACCTGTTGTACTTGTTTTCACAGTTGTTCTTTTAAGGACTACAACTTTGTTAAAAAATTCAGAGTTTTCTTTTAAGATGAGAAAAGTATTCCACCTTTTCCTTTTCTTTGCTTCTACAATTTACTTCTTATTGTGATCTCCATGCTCTTTTCCTTGAGCATTATTAGTTAGATTCACCTCAACCTTCTTGGTAAATCAACATGCTACAACAACAAACCTTTTGTTCACAATGAATACTAAACTTGTGCATTCTACACATTACCATTCGGTTATCAGAATGGTCAACATTCATTTGTTAGTCTTCCACTCAAACATTTTTTTTTAGAATGTAATCCAGGATAATTATATAAATAAACTTGCAGCTCACTGCTTAATTCTCAATAGTCATTAAGGTTGTGATTATGTTCTCTTGACAGAGTCTTTACACAGTTCCTTCATTGGGTACTTTTTTGGCATGTAGCTTCCTTATTGCATATCCCTCACTATCTTTGATGGCCTCAACCTTGAGTTAGATTTAGCTTCTTACCAAATATTCCATAAGGAATATAAACATGCATCTTTTTTATGCATCCACCTTATTTGTCCACACTTATTCCTTGCTTTATTAACTTACATCCATGATGTACTTAACCACATGAATAATCATAAGCCTATGTGTAGGTACCATAGGTATATTTCACAGCTCACATACATATTTACTTTAAAATTATTCAACTCATGATTGTTCACAATCCTTCTCATGTGTTCCTCAAAGGCATAATCATTTTGCCTCTTATCATGACAATAGAGCATTCTTTCTCATTTAATTTGTTGTCTATTTATACTAGCCTTTCCTAAGGGAATGGAGCACATTCCCCTCAAGTTATCATTCAAAATAAAACTTTCATGGCTCTTCATAATGGATTCAGCCATGCATCCATGGTATTCATTTAATCTTGGAAAGTGCAATTATTGCCTTACATTTCACTCATTTAGGCAATCATATCATGCCTTTAGTATACATATACTCTTACATCATACATGTGCCTCACTTGAACATTTAATATCATTCACTCATATCTATTTGGTATTAATATCAATCTTCATATCAATAAATTCACAATGCATTAGATCCATGCACTCAATCATAGACAAACATAACCAAACATTCATCATGCAATCTCATTGCTCCCACCTTTTCCATGTCATTAATACACATGGACATATCATACTTTCATATCCTTCTCCAGGGATATTACAATAATTCTTATGATAATTCTCATAGAGATACTCATCATTGAGTTTCTCTCTCTACTGAGACCTTGCAGTCATTCACATGATATCTACATGGAAGTTTAACCGACATAGTCATACCTATTTTCCCCTTTCTACACGACAACAACCAGTAAGAAGGCATTTTTCATCTAGAAGTGTCCCAACACTTCCTATACCACATCCAGGATCCACATTTCATTAATCCTCCTACCTTATCCTCATAAGGCACTATGTACTCAACATCATCAACCTTTTACTTATGCTACCATACTCAGATCATCACTAACCATATGATCTATGACATCACCATATTTTACATTCAATGATAGACTATAATAAGTATATATGCATGGAATATGCATGATCTATCTTTGCGATATACATTTCAGCATATCTTCGTGCACTAATCATTATACCCATGTCTGCATGCAGACAGGTTCCACTTACTTTCCTCTTGCATTTTCATGTATAGACCTACCCTTAGTTAGTAGGGGTACACACTTCCCTATCACAACCATGAGATTTTGAACTTGCTCATGTCATTTCACATCTTCCATGAGGTTGATTATCAGTCCTCGTGACTTCTTTTATTTTTCAAAGAGGGGTTACCCTAGAAGGAAGTCTTTCAGTTATGACATGTCAAGTAGGTTGATGTCACCTACTCCAATGAGGCCTCTAGACATGGAGGATTTTTCTCCCAATTCCAAATCCTCCATTTAATCAACACTTTTAATTAACTGAGGCTTCATAAGCCTGTGCTTTAGGAAATTCCTACCACCTATTCACTCCATTTTCCTTCTAGACTTGAGTACTCCTTAAAATAGGTTTATTGCATTTGCATCCAAGTTTTATTATTAATGCCCCTCGGCATAATCCCACTTTTGTAGGACTTGCTATCATTTCTCCAAAAGAAATGATAGGCTTCTTCTGCCATAGTCTAGCATGATTCAATCTCGTTGGGTAAAATCCCAACCAAATTTTAATCTGCATCTTTTTTCTCAAGGAACTTATGCAGATCATTTCCATATGGTGGTAATACTCTCAACATGCTCATCTTATCCTTGGTAAACTAGGCGTATGATTTTTCTCTGACCCATCAAGGCCTGTGTTTGAATTATGCTCTGCTAGATAGGGTAGGGAAGGGTTCCCTCTCCCTTAAAGTTTTCTAAGAAATAAAAATAATCACCTGACTCTTTCGTGAACCCAAGTAGGCCAAGTGTTGTTTCCCGCTCTAATACCATTTTGTAACACACCCAACCCATTAAGTACCTTTATAAGGGATTGGGAATCAAAATTTTTCTTTACTCCATCATCTCTAATCCTCTTCCCGAGATCTCCATCACCTTCTTCTCATCAAGATATTTCCAACGACTATCACCATGCTCAAATCTAAGCTCTGGATTGGAAGTTATGCCCTTCCAAAGCTCTTCAAGAATCATTGTTCAAAGGCCACATGGCACCCACGTGGGTTCACCTCATTCGTACCATTCCACTTGGAATGGAATTGACCATATTTTTCATCCCTTAGAGATGACATGGCCACTGGAGAGGTGGTTATAGGGGATGTTCCCTGCGCCTTCGCAATCACCGGGCCTTTGGCCCTTCATCCTTCCTATCCATGTCTAAAACATTCTCATAGTCCCGAAGCCCCGAAATCCTACCACGTGGTTCTAGCCTTCGGTTCTAATGGAGCATACATTCTAACACCCTAAGCCTCCCAGAGTTTCGAACTCCCAAACTCCTAGGGTCCCACTAGCCATTAGGTCAAGAAACTACGCACCAAGGGGTGACACATAGAAAATAACAAAGATGACATGTGGCCCTATCAAATGGGAGATATGTGCCATGTTTCAATTGGCATATAAGGTTTGTAGAAATCACAAATCAAGGTGACATGTGGGATGTCGAACATGGGTCCACGTCACCCTAGGTGACGTCAACGTGCCACGTCACTCTGGACTAATAGCCTCTGGGAGCCTCCAGCCTCTCCTACCTGCAAAATCACCTAGAGCTTTGAAGTCCAAACTCCTGCCATCAACCTCCAAATAAATTTAATCCCACAGTTGAGAAAGGTCCATGTAGATCCCCAAATATACGGCCTTCGTTGCTTCGAGACTTCGGAGTTCGGAGGTTTGGCTGTGTAATTTCCTCTTTACCATTGCTTCAAGACCACGGTATATATCCAATGGTCAAGAGGGATCTCGATGCTTCCTTGGATCAACGGTCCTCGTTGCTTCGCGACTTCGGTGTTCGAGGGATTTCACCCATTTAATACTCTTGTTCTCCCATAGTGGTCAATGTTGGATTGACCATGATGTAGATCCAATGGTCAAGGAAGATCTTGAAGAATCCTTGGATCTATGGTTCTTGTCACTTCGCAAGTTCAGCATTCGGGGGTTCCACCCATTTAGCACTCCCTTTCTTCTAGAGTAGAACTTCGTCGAAGTGTTATATGCTAATCCTTCCACTATTTGATCAGACGATTGGGAGCGGTTCTCAATGGACTCTCCAGATCAATGGCTCACGAATCTAGATCAAAGGTCCCTAGGTTTCAGTGTTTAGCCACTCCTAGAGGGACACCTATCAACCCAAAACACACTGGCAAGATACGTGGCACATGCCTTAGGTTACTGACATCTATTTACTATGTCAAAAGGCCACCACACATGGCATCACTATTTATCGACACATGTACTCCCACATTTTCTCAACGTGATGCGCATGTCCCTATGATCAAATAGACAAGAGGGGTCACGAAGGATCATTAGATCGACGACCCACATTACTTTTTGACTCCACCATTCGGGGGTTTTGGTGTTACAACACCTCTATCCTCCCAAATTGGTCAACGCCAAACTAACCACGGTGTAGATCCAATGGTCAGGGGAGATCCTAAATACCCTCATATCTATGGCTCGCATTACTTTGCGACCGAGAAGTGGATCAAGGTTTAACAAGGGTAAATGACTGCTAGTTGTCGGTCATCCATCAAGTTACCAGTTGATAGGTCACCTTCGACGCATTCTAGATGTCATGAGGAATTCCAACATCCCAAAGCTTCGAGCCCCCAAATCCCCAAAGTTTAGAAGTCTTAGCTCATGTTGGGTGTAGCAATGGGTTCCATGGTCTTGGTCATATGAGGTTTTTGAAAAATTTTGAGGGCTACACCCCTACCTCTCAGTTGAAATTTGGTTAAGTCTGTGGGCAAGAGCCCCCGGTTATTTGGACGATTGTTTTGAAGGAAGCACCTTCCATTCACATAACTTAAGTTCTAAAACAGGGGAAAGGTATTTTCAAGCGATCAACGGGACTGTAGTAGTCTAGTAGAGTCTTCCCCGACTCTAGAAATGTGAATTTGATCCTTGCAAAAACACCTTGAGGATTTTCCAACCATCCTAGAAGACAAACTTGTCATCTTACAACCATTCAAATGCAACAGTTTACATAAGAACAATAAGCATTATTACCATTAATTTCACGCGAGGAATAATTTATCACAATTACAGACATTCAAATCATGCATTTCAATTCTAGTACATAGGGTATATGAATTACTTATCTATTACATTCGATCACCAAGCAATTAATTGTGGGTGTTCTCCTTTCCACCCAACCGTAGGCTCAGAGGTATTCATTCTTAGTTCTCTGGCCACCCCGTGCCAAGCCATGATACCACTAGGTAACTTTTGCAAATTCTTAGAGATCCTTTCTCTATCACATCCTCTGCAAGGTTTATCATATGCTCCCACAACATCAAGCTCACGACCTCCTGCTCAGGTTATGTTTTCTGCAAACTCTCCGAGATTTGTTCTCATGTTCTCTCCCCTTTTTCAGAATAGTTTAATTCTTTAGTTATTCTTCTCCGGTGGAGAGCCTCATGTGCTCTCTTCCTTTTTTTGAATGGTCTCCCTCTTATCTTGCATTCCCTCTCCTCTTCCCCCAGGGAGGTTTTGGACCTATCATGTTCCTTCTATCAGAAGGAATTCAGGTTAGTTTGGACCTGTAGGAAAACTGCACTCTATGGTACTTCGGGCTGACAGTTTTCTGCTTCTCAGCCAAACTCTCCATGCTTCCATTCATGGGGATCGTTGATTGTTCAACCACCAGTCCTTCTTTCATTAACTGATTTTTCCTTGGGATCGGGATGAGGCTTATTATTTCAACAAAGAGAATTTGAGTCATTTTGACATAATGAACCCTCTCTACAGTTTCCTCACTCTTTCCTCTAGTGATATCATGGCTAGTAATTCAAGGCTTCAGTCCCACAGTCAGTTATTGGAAATCTAAACAATAATACATTTACATTGTTCACATGCCATAGAATGGTAATCATAATTAATGATTAATTACAAGATGTGGGAAACACGGGTATTACACTGTGGTTGTGCTACAAACTGGTGTGTATCATTATGCTATGACTGTTGTGCAGGTTTTCCTGTTATGTGCTCAACTTGCACCCGATATGTGTCTACAATCCTTTCCTTCATCATCTCCAAATTTCTACAGTCCTTGTCTTCATGCCCTACTGATTTGAAAAAATTACAAAATGTACTCTTCGAAACTATCAGATACTTTTGCATCATGGGGTGTAACACCTCGGGTTTTGAGCTGCAAATAAAATAGTGTATTTTGTTAAGTTATGAAAGGCCAGAGTGCCTAAACAATTGAAAGAGGCCAGTGTGCCTAGGAAATTTAATGTTTTGATCATTATTAATAATAAGTACATCGTTGGTTGCTAGACGAACAAGGAAAAGATTTATGGAGGGCTATCATTCCACAAGAGAGGGGGCTTGAGGGGCTAAGTACTTATTTTTATATTTTAATTACCCATTTTTGTTTTAATGGAGAATAATAGTTACATGAGCTTCTTGGGGGGGGGGGGGGGGGGGNGGCCAAGTGGTTCCTTAATTCCAAGAATTACATAAACCTGTCCTTGGTCTGTTTGGGGTCTCTCACTCTCATTCTCATTCTGGTTCTTTTGTTGGTTTCTTTTCTCCTCCCATTCACTCACTCGCTCATTGTTCAAGACATCGCCTTACCATTTCGTTCACTCTTAGTTTTGGTTCATTCCACCACCCCCTCATCTTTCCTCATTCGTGTCTTAGCTTGGGAAATGAAAACGAACTTTTGAAGGGAAGTCGTGGTATCGTTGGCTATAGAGACTATTGGAGTATTCCAGCCAAGAGTCAAGACCTGCATGTCTGAGATGCTTTAGTATGGGCTCATTTTTTCTCACAATTGTGAGTCCTGAGAGTCATAGCATGGAGATTCTGGATGAGTTGCACTGGATCCCTAGAAGGAGAGGGACATCCTAAGGAACTGCATGGTAGAGAAGGGGGTCCATTCTCTTGGGTTGTGCAAGATGGGTAGAAGAGAGTTGGGTACTTGGATTGTTGTGGGTGTTGAGAATATTGTGAGAGCTTGAGTGTTGACTGGTTTGGGAAGTTGATGACACTCTAGAACCATCCTTATGGATTCATATCCTTGGCTCAAGGGTGACACTGTTGTTGAGACTTGGAACAATAGTGTCTACAGTTGGGTGAAACATCCTTGGTCTGCATCCCATTGGTGTCTTGTTTTCGGAAAAGATAAGTGCTCTTTGTTATGGTTATTTACATGTGTATGATTTATTCTATTTTGTATTTAATTATCTATGAATTTCTCATCTATGATATGCATGCTTGCTTGTTATTGTTGCGCATGTCGTATGGTTCATTTATTTTATGTTTACCATGAATCTTGATCAATGCATGTGAATATTTCATGCATCCTTGTTATTTAAAGTTATATCAGAGGTTGAATTAGTCCAAAAGAGGACTTGAAGTTAGCGTGCCTGGCCTGTGGGTGGTTGGGTATGTTACAGATTGGTATTAGAGCTCCAATTTTCAACACTGAGCCTGGATAGGCCATGTAAGTGCAAATTGAAGAAAAATGTTCACAAAGAATCATTGTCGAAATGGCCAAATTTCAAGTTACAGAGCATCCATGAGTGTTGGGAAGGTGCTGACAACACACCTTAACTATTTTTGAAAGCTCAGGAGGTGTAGCGGTTCAGGAAACCACAATGGTCATTGATTTGGGCCATAAGATTTGACCTAGGCCGTTAGATCTGTTTGAAAAGGTATGAGTCCTTCATAGCTATCAGATCTGGAAAAGGAGCATGGTGGTTAAGCACCAAAGTCCTTTGAACTTCGTCGCTCAATGATTTTAAGTTCTTTGTCATAAAAGAGGAAAAATCCCCAAAACTTCAGGGTTCCGGAGTGAATCTACGTCGTAGATCAGTAAGAGGAGTACATGACCGTTGGATTTGGCCATGGACAAATCTGGGTTGTTGGATCAAGCACAGATCAAGAGGTGAAGCACATTGTAGAATATTAGATCCCAGTAGTCAGATTTTCACATGAGCGAGTGTGAACCGTAGATATCACAACAGTTCGGAGGTTTAGAACTCCTAGAGAAGTGAGTCCTTAAGCTTATAGGAAGAAAATATCTCGAAGTCCCGAACTCCGGAGCAAATCAGGATCGTCCATTGTCTAGGACACATGTCTACATATTATCAAATATTTGACATTCAAGAGTTTTAGTCCTTATGTCACTTGGAGAATTTTTCTCCAAAGTCCTGAATTCTGGAGTCAATCCGGACCATTCGCAGTTAGGGGACATGTGTCTGTAGACTAGAGATTGTTCGGAAGTTTGGCGTTCAGAACTCGGGGAAAATGAAGTGTGATGAAGGTGAAACCCCCAAAGTCCAAAGTTCTGAAGCTCCGGATAGGCGCGTATCAGCTAAGATCTTGGTCATATCCCTTGGTCATATGAGAGTTCATTCGAAATAAAAGGGGGCTAGTGGCCGATTTTTTAGTTTGAAGAAAGAAAAGTGCTAAGAAGGATTAAGCCTGTGGTTTCGAGTTGTGGTCACCAGGGGAAGTAGTTTGAAGGAAGTGCCTCTGTAGAATTGAAATTTTGTATCAACCAAGGGATAACATGGAAGTGTTATATGGTGCATATTGATATATATATTCTTCATGAATTGAAAGGATATATAGCATTGTTTGGAAAAAAAAAATTATCATATGCTTAATTCTAACAAAATGGTCACTTGCACATTTTGTAGAATAAAGGGGTTTAAACATATTAGTTCTAAATGCATATTCAATAAATGGAAGAAAGAGAGGGAGATTATATCCATGATAAAGAGGCCAAAGGACAGAATATCAGAGTTGGTAATGCAAAGATAGAATCCAATGGGCACAAGGGCAGAGGGGAGCAAGCAACAATGATAGAAATTGTAAGATGCATGAAAATAGAAGTGCAGAGCTACAAAGCAGACAATGAGAGACTGATGAGAGAACAAAGTTGGATAAATTCTTGAGTGATGCAAAGATTAAATTAGTTGCAAAGGAAAACAAAGAATGGCTCAAAACAAGAGGAAGAAGGCATGTATCATGAAAGAAGAGATGATCGTTGAAGAGATGGTTATTCAAGAATTATAGCAGAACCCATAGAAATCACTCACCTCCTTACTCAACAAGAAATTTTTATGCATATGAAGATTCCATAAGTAGTTCAGAGGTGTCTCCTGTTAGGAACCAAAGAAGAAGACATCAATTGGATAGTTTTCAAGGAGAGTTGAGGAAGCTTAAGTCGCCATCCTTTGATGGTGGAAGAGAAAGGGAAGATGATGATTAGGAATGGTTGTTTAGACTCGAGAGATATTTTCAATTGCATAACTATTCATCAAACCTAGAAGCCAGAATTGTCACCTACCATTTACATGGGAAATTTGCTATGTGGTGGGACTAGTTGAAGCAATTTGAGCATATTAATGAGAATAATATCACTTGGAAGCGATTCAAGAAGTATTTTCAAAAGGAGTACCTCTCAGAGCAATTATATGACAAGAAAATGCAGGAGTTATTTGAACTTAGGCTAGGAAGTGCAACCAAGGTAGAGTATGAGAAGAAGTTCTTGGGGTTGTTAAAGTATGAAGGGTTCATAAATTATGAGAAGGTAAAAATACAAAGGTTTTTGAGTGGATTACCATCCTTTTATAAAGAGAAGATCCAATATGATGAACCCAGGAATTTGACTAAGACCATCAGGAAGGATAAGTACTTGTATGAGCAAGGAAAAAGCAGAGAATCCATGCAAAAATCTTGGAAGGATAAGAAGAAGGATAATTTTGATCATAGGAAGAAGGGATTCAAACCTCCTTTCAACAGAAATGAACCTAATAAAAATCATCAAGACTAGTATGCTAAGGATGAATCCAAGAAAGAAGACTCCTTGGGAAAAATGGGAAGACCACCAATCCAATGTTGGGGATGCAAAGAAGATCACATGTACAAGGATTTCACACACATAAAGGACAGAGTGAAGACCGTGCACAACATCCAAGAGGATACAACAATAGAAGACATGGGAAGGATTTATGATGCCTTAGATGATCGACAAGTAGAGTACCAATTCAATATGATTGAAGTGAAAGGTAAGATAATAAATCGTATTGTTGTTATTTTAATTGATTTAGGAGAAAGTCATTGTTACATTGATCCTAAAATAGAAGATAGTTTACATTTGGAGAAAATTAAGCTTAGAAAATCAAGTTTGGTTCAGCTATCCACTGGAACCAAAAGGAGAATCCATGATATGGTAAGAGGTTGTTCCATAAGTCTTAATGGTATGAATACTAGTGCTGATCTAAATATCATACCATTGGGGTCTTATGATGTTCTAATTTGAATGGATTGGTTGGAAAAGAATCATGTTGTTCTAGATTGTCATAAAAAGACATTTACATGTCTTGATGAAGAAGGCAAACATAGAACTGTGAAAGGTGTTCCAAGAC
Source organism: Picea engelmannii (assembly GCA_009831015.1). NCBI lineage: Eukaryota > Viridiplantae > Streptophyta > Pinopsida > Pinales > Pinaceae > Picea > Picea engelmannii. The sequence goes on along the minus strand of ML777845.1, from coordinate 679,946 downwards.
CCATATCTATAAGAGATATTTTAGCCTTACAACTAAAGAGGTATTTCAGAAAAGGATGTCAATTGTATGCAACCCATGTGGAAAATCAAGAAAATACAAAGGGGCCAAGCCTTGAAGATTTCTTGGTAATACAAGAATTTGAATATGTATTCCAAGAAATACTAGGGTTTCCACCAAAAAGGGAAATAGATTTCTCTATTGATTTAGTGCCAGGAGTTGCCCCGGTGTCAAAAACACCTTACAAAATGAGCACACCAGAATTAAAAGAATTACAAATGTAGTTGGAAGAATTGTTGAAGAAAGGGTACATACGTCCAAGTGTTTCACCTTGGGGAGCACCAATACTCTTTGTCAAAAATAAGGATAGAACTTTAAGGTTTTGTATTGACTTTTGATAGTTGAATAAGTCCATTATAAAGAACAAGTATCCTTTACCCAGAATTGATTATCTCTTTGATCATCTAAGAGGGGAAAAGATATTTTTTGAGATAGACTTGAGATCAGGGTACCATCAAGTAAGAATCAAGGAAGAAGACATCCATAAGACAACCCTTAGAACCAGGTATGGGCATTATGAATTTGTAGTGGTTCATTTTGGATTGTCCAATGCACCAGTTGTCTTTATGTGTTTAATGAATGGCATATTCAAAAATTACTTGGATAAGTTTGTGATAGTATTCCTGGATGACATACTTATCTATTCTAAGTCATAGGAAGAGCATGAACATCACCTAATATTGATATTGCAAGTGTTGAGGGAACATCATTTGTATGCCAAGTTGAGTAAGTGTTCTTTTACCAAGAACATATCCATTACTTGGGGCACATTATTTCAGAACAATATATAACAATAGACCCAGAGAAGATTGAATCCATTAGAGGATGGCCATCACCCAGGAATGTTTCAGAAGTCATATCTTTTATGGGGTTAGCTGGTTACTATAGAAGAGTTCTCTAATATTGTTCATCCCATCACTTCCTTTCAAAAGAAGGGAATTAAATTTGAATGGACATCTGAGTGTGAAGATAAATTTAATCTGTTGAGGGAATTACTTACTAGTGCACCTGTTCTAAGGATTGTTGACCCAAATGAAAGTATTGTAGTATGTACAGATACATGCAAGGAGGGACTTGGTGGAGTCCTCACTCAAAATGGAAATTTCATTGGATATGATTCCAGAAATATTAAAGAACATGAGAGGAACTACGCCACACATGAATTGGAGTTTGATTCTATTGTCCATGCATTGAAGATGTGGAGGCATTATCTCATGGGGAAGAGATTTGAACTAAGAACATACCACTGTGGTCTGAAATATCTTTTTGAAAAGCCAACTTTGAATTCCAGGCAAACGAGATGCCTGGAATTTTTGAGTGAATACAACTTTGACATCAAGCATATCAAAGGAAAAGAAAAGAAATTTTTTGATGCACTTAGCAGAAGAGCACATCTCCTACATGCTACAGCTGTCAGTATGCATTAGTCAGAATTGAAGAGTAGAATTTTAGATGTTGTTGTCACAGATCAACATTACCTACATGTAAAAGAAAGCTTACAGCAAGAAAATTTACAACAGAAAATGAAAGAGTATGATATGAAGGAAGATGGATTACTTATGCATAAAAATAGAATTTATGTTCCTAGGTCTGGAGAACTCGGGAATTTGGTATTAAAATAAATGCATAATGTTTCATATGTTGGACATCTCGGTTACTAGAAAACAATTGCAGCAGTAAGAAGCCAATTATTTTGGCCAAGAATGAAAAAGGATGTTGTTGATTACATCGCCAGATGTATAGAATGTCAGATAATGAAGGCTAAGCATAGGCCCCCAATGGGTTTGCTACAACACTTACCAATTCCAGAGAGGAAGTGGGAAGTGGTAACCATTGAATTTATAACAAAATTGCCCAGGACAACAAGACAACGTGATTTTTTCATTTTGTTCCTGTAAAAATAACTCATACAATAGCCAATATTGAAGAAATTTACATGAGGGAGATTGCTAGGTTGCATGGGATACCTAGGACAATTGTCTCAGATAGAGACACAAAGTTTACTTCAAATTTATGGAGGGAATTATTTAAAGGATTTGGTACAAATTTGAACTTTAGCACAACATACCATCTATAGTCAGATGGGAAGACAGAGAGATTCAACCGAGTAATTGAAGACATGTTGAGAATGCATGTGATGGATAGCCATCTAAGTGGGAATATTACTTACACTTGGTTGAGTTTTGGTATAATAATGGGTATCAAGCTTCATTGAAAATGAGCCCATTTAAAGCTTTGTATGGTAGGAAATGCAATACTCCAGTGAGTTAGGACAACCCAACAGACATAGTGGTACTTGGGACAAAATTGCTCAAGGATATGGAAGACTAGATAGTTAGAATTAAGCAGAATTTAAAGGTAGCTCAAGATAGATAGAAAGTTTATGCAGATAAGAACAGGACAGCTAGAGAATTTAAAGTGGGGCATCATGTTCTTTTAAAAGTGAATCCCAAGAATATCTCTTTGAAGTTCGGTAGTTGTACAAAGCTAGCAACCAGATTTTGTGGTCCATTTGAGATATTGGACAGAATAGGGCCAGTTGCATACATGCTTGCATTGTCTTCCTCCATGAATGTGCATAATGTATTCCATGTATCTTTGCTAAAAACATATGTACATGATCCTAACCATGTTATTGATTGGCATCTAATGCAAGTAGAGATAGAGGGAGACTTTCAATTCTAGCCAACATGAATATTGGATAGAAAAGTCAAAATGATCTGGAATCGAGTTATAGAGTTAGTAAAAGTCTAGTGGACCTACTATGGTCCTGAAGAAGCTACCTGGGAGCATGAAGATGCCATGCGAGCGGAGTACCCACAGCTTTTTGAATAAATTTTGAGATTGTGTTCTCTGTTTTGTATATGCACTCAGGACAGTGGAAAAATAAGGGGGAGGGGATGTAACACCTCGAGTTTTGAGCCCTATATTAAATAATGTATTTTGTTAAGCTATGAAAGGCTAGAGTTCCTAAACAATTGGAAGAGGTCGGTCTTCCTAGGAAATGTAAATTTTTTATCATTATTAATAATAAATACATCGATGGTTGCTAGACAGACAAGGACATGAGTTATAGAAGGCTATGATTTCACAAGAGAGGGGGCTTGATGGGATAATTACTTATTTTTATATTTTAATTACCCATTATTTTTTAATGGAGAATAACAGTTACATGAGCTTCTTGGGGGGGGAGGCCAAGTGGTTCCTTAATTCCAAGAATTACAGAAACCTGTCCTTGGTCTTTTTGGGTGCTCTCACTCCTGTTCTTGTTTTGGTTCTTCTATTGGTTGTTTTTCTCCTCCCATTCACTCACTCGCTCATTGTTCAATACATAGACTTACCATTTCATTCATGAATTTCATTCACTCTTAGTTTTGGTTCATTCCACCACCCCCTCATCTTTCCTTATTCGTGTCTTGGCTTGGGAAAGGAAAACAAATTGTTGAAGGGAAGCCATGGTATCATTGGTTGTAGAGACTATTGGTGTATTCCATCCATGAGTCAAGACCTACATGTCTGAGATGCTTTGGTCTGGGCTCAGATTTTCTCACAACTGTGAGTCTTGAGAGTCCCATCATGGAGATTCTGGACCAACTGCACTGGAGCCCTTGAAGGAGAGCGGCATCCTGAGGAACTGTGTGGTAGAGAAGGGGGTCCATTCTCTTGGGTTATGTAGGCTAGGTAGAAGAGATTTGGGTACTTGGATTGTTGTGGGTGATAAGAAGCCTATGAGAGCTCGAGTGATAACTGGTTTGGGAATCCGAGTGACACTCTGGAACCGTCCTTGTGGATTCATATCCCTGGCTCAGGGTGATACTTCTGCTGAGACTTGGAACATCTATGTCTACGGTTGGGTTGAACGTCCTTGGTCTGCGTCTAGCTGGTGTCTTGTTTTCAGAAAAGATAAGTGCTCTATGTTATGGTTATTTACCTATGTTTGATTTATTTCATTGTGTATTTAATTATCTATGAATTTCTCATCTATAATATGCATGCTTACTAGTTGTTGGTGTGCATGTCGTATGGTTCATTTATTTTATGTTTAGCATGAATCTTGATCAATGCATGTGAATATTTCATGCATCCTTGTTATTTAAAGTTAGATCAGAGGTCGAATTAGTCCAGAAGAGGACTTGAAGTTAGTGTGCCTGGCCTATGGGTGGCTGGGTATGTTACATGGGGAAATGATAGGGATCATTCCCATTTTTTTTACAAATCTCACACCATGGTCCTCCTGAAGATAAACGATTTTTCATACCCACTCCTATATACTGTGAAAATAATGGACACTCATTCTTATGATGGCCTTATGTCATGCACATTGTACATAAGACATCTTCTGTTTTCTCCTTTCCTTTATTTTGATTCAACTGGAATGTCAAATTCTTTAGATCTTGTCTCAGCTCTTTCATAGCTGGATTTGTATGCTTATACGTATTTTCCTCTAGCTGTAAGGATTCCTGGAGAGCCTCAGCCTGACTTTGGAATTTTTTATGCCTCAAAGGATATTTCAAGTGTGTCAATAAAAAGATAACAAATAAATGTTTATGTTGAATATAAGTAATAGGATACTGTAACTTACCTTTTATCCTCTTGAACTTCTAGTCCACCTCTGAGATTGATTCTCCTAGTTTCTTCTTAATCTCTATCATCTCGTTCATGAACTGATCCTCTAAGCTTGGCTTCTGAAATTCATTGATTGACTGCCTCTTTGCTTTTGCAATAGTTGTAGGTTCTCATGTTGGGTTATTTCCTACAAGAACCATGTACCAATCTAGTGTGCGGTCACTGAATGTGAATTCCAACTGTGCAACCTTTGTATCTTCATATGTAATATTCTTTGTTGCCCATATCTTCTCAGATATAAACAAATTCTTTATGGAAAGAAAAGAAGATTACATATGGATCTTTTCCTATCATTATGAAGTTTTATATACTACCACCTCTGCGCAGTGTAGATACTTGACTGCTACTTGTTGAACTTGTGCTTCTTCTTGAGTTTCCACTGGACCCACATCCTGTAAAAAACATTCTACCACTAATAACTTGTTGGTTAACCATTTTTTCTTCTTCAATTGTGTTAGTTGCACATGGGGTTGTGGGTTCCACACTAATTCGGATCTGGAATGAAAAGAATTCTTCTACGTCGGACCCATGACCTATGTTTTTCCTCTCATATGTGGTGTGCAATATATCCTCAATATGCCCCCTGGTGCGAATATCCTCTACCTATTCCTCATCATTGTCCAATCCCTCTCGTTCAGCTACTACCCTGTTATTTCTATTCATCTTATACTGGTAGGGTTTTCCGCTATGTGTCACACCTGCTTTCCTTATGATCTCCTTGGTATTTTCATCATCCATCATGATGGGGTCCATTTCTTCCTTCTTCTGGCTACTCTCTAGATCCTTCTCCATATCTTAGATCTTCCTTAGTGCTTCTCCCATCTCCCCCATGCGCACAGAGTGATCTAGTTGTTTGATTCCATGGTCATCGCTCCTTTATCATGTAGTAATATCTTGTTCAATGTGTAAAGTGACCTGATGTACCTCCCTCTGGGTCCCCTCAAGAAATCCTACTCTGCAACGGTATATGACTTCATTGTGTCTACTACAAATTCAGTAATAAACCCCACATTAATACTTTCTAACCAAAAATATACTATGTGTGTGAATTTATTATTAACCCTTTCCAATCGCGCAATATTCTCAGCAGTCCACTCTACTGGCCTAATCTGACTAATCGGATGGGTATCCTTCAATCTTAATAACCACTAATGTAATAACTCTGGAAAGTAACAAAAATATGCTTCATGCAAATCAGTAAACACATACATATGTAGATACTGGCACGTTGTATACCTAGAACCCTTATTATATTTCTTCGTGAACTCCAACTGCTTTGTCTCCAATCATATTTCAATCTATTGCTTTGTAGGATTCGATGGCCTAAACATCCCTTTTTACCACTGTGTCTTATTCACCAAAACCCTCTCGGGTTGTTCTTCTAAGTTCCAGCCGACAACAACACCATTTGTTGGATGTATGGGTTGACCCAAGTTCTACCTTAGTTCTCCAAAAAAAACCTTTTCACCATCGGCCCTTCTAGTAAACCAGAAGGCTACACTGCGCACAGAGTGCACACAATGCATTCTCACCCGAGATGGCTTATGGGTGACTATAGGAGGCATGTGTCTACAATCATGGAAGGGATTAGGGATGTTCTTGTTCTTTCTTCTTCTACTTTAGCATACATTCTACCATAATATTCATCAGATCTACTACTTTTTCCATTCAATGATATACATTATGCATTATTATACTGATGTGCACTGTAAATAAACCCTAACAGATGCATTCATATATCCATTCATTCATTATAAAGCATATAAAAAGAACACATCACACATAAACACACCATTTTTATGGTGGTTCACCCCCCCCAGGCTACATCCAAAAAGATCTTCTGCTTCTTTCTTATTCTTCATCAAAATAGTGTTGTGCGCATTACATCATAGAGTTTAAGAATAGTGAGGCTAACCAGTGTTGCACCAAGCTCCATAGCTTGCAACCTAACCCTCAGTTATACTCCATAAGTCTCCAATAGCTCCTCAGCTATACAACCAAATATTGATCATATGAAAGACTCAAGACTCAAAAGGGTTCTCCAAAAGTAAGTTATTCTCTATCAAAAAGGACACTTCAATATACCACATGCATCTTCTATTTATACTACAAAATGGGTAAAAACCATTCCATTATGACTCAAAAACCCTACTTCTAAGTGGACTCCACTTTTCCACTTTCTAACTTCCTTCTATGTGATTGGTCTTTGATCCAGCCATTCCTTTCGTTGATATTCCTTCTTTTCTGGTGTTTTGCTTCATTTTCCCTTTGTCACACTGGTCTTCCTTATTTTATGGCACACATTGATTCCTTTGTTCCATTCTTCCTCACTTACTATGCTTCACTCTCAAAATGGCTTGCTCCAACAATGATTCATAAGCATTTGATTTGGAGAACTCTCTTGTGGATATTGGTATGAGGTATGTGTGGTTGAAGTCTTGATGAGATATCGAAATTAGTAGCAGAAACAGAAGTATCAAAAACAACAACACAAACAGGTTATCAGTTACAGTGAAAAAGGTAGTGATAGATTGGTCTACATTTATATTTGAGGGCATTGGATGGGGAAATGAAAGGGGGTTTGAGCCGGTAAATTAAAGAGTTGGAGCTTCCTTCAGGTTGCAACCTATAAATAGGGGGGTGGATCCTCCTTCCAGTTGTAGTTGTAGAAGCAGGAAGTTGGTGCTTCAAATGAATGTACTCTTTGATAAACAAGAAAATCATTATGTGGTTTTCTCCCGCATTAGGTTTCCACGTAAAATTCATGTGTACTATATCTATATGATGTTTATGCATTGAATTGTGGTGTTGATGATATATTGAATGCTAATGATAAACTATTGAACAATTTTGGAGGTTTTATATTATGATTAAAAGTACTAATTGTGCCCATATTGATTCACCCCCACTCTTAGTATTCCAACACAAGTGATATGCCAACCTAGATACATACTCATTCACCATGCATAGAATTTAGCATATGGTATACATTGTGAATGAGCATGGTGTGCTTCTGGATATAGCTAAGATCTAATTCATTCATGATTAGTCAACACTAGAAACACTAATAAATCTATGTAGTTTCTTGGGCCTCACCAACTCATACCACAAGTTCATGGTGGGGTTCTCTCATCTAGTTTGTCCCCTGAGTGAAGTGACCAAGGGTGGAGCCAAAGACAGTTTATTTGTGTCGAAGAACAACAAACAAAATTTGAGGATTTGAAATGGCACCTCTATTTGACACAAGTCCTCATTCTGTGAAACCTACAGTAACCATTCAATATTGAGATAGATGCTTCAGATTATTTTGTCAATGCAATCCTCATAGCCCTCACTCAATGATCCAAAAAGGATCTAGAGAATACTAAGGACATATCAGAGCTCACATAAGCAACTCAGGAAGCTCAGAATGGCCTCAGCAGACAGAGAAAGGGAAAAAATTCAAAGTTCCCAAAAATCAGTGAAAGTGACATCAAAGTTCACAAATATCACGTCACAATATTTCCAGCGGTGCAAACAGCTCGTCAAACGGAGTTATGGATCAAAAGATATTCACGGTCAAAGTTTGGTTAACCTAGCCCAGACAACAGGAGATGAGTCAACATCTGTACAACGTATGTGGCACACGCAGAAGGTGACATGTGTCATGTTGACATCATCATGGTGATGTGGCAGAACCATAGGTTGTCACATGTCACTCATTTTTGGATTTTTTGGGTCATTTCGTGGACCAGTAAAAATGTGCCACGTGGTAGTCCGTACAACCACGTGGCAGACCGTACGGTGACATGGAAGACTAACGTGGCAGTTGAGGTGGCATACTATATGCTGACATGGTAGGTGATTTTACATTTGGTTGACGTGGCCCAATGATTGGCCATAACGTGGCCCAATCATGGGCTACCACGTGGCAGTGGGCAAATGCCCAATGACAGCTCAAGAATGAAATTCCAAAAAAAATAATAGAAGGTTTGGTGGGTACACCAATCCGGTGGAACCCCACCAAATATGGCACCAACGGACATATCCAAACCTATTCTAAGATTGGGAAAACCAACATGTATTAATATATATAAGTTACAACCAGCAGCCCAAAAGGGGAGGCCCGCGGGCTCGACCTCGGGACCTCCCCCTATCTACGCTTTAAAAGTGCTCCGCCAAAAACTAGGCCAATGGCCTATGATGTTTACAACACTTGAAATAATACTTGAATTTTGAATCCACCCAGTGTTGAAGGGGAGGTGCATGAGGGTATGACTGACATGCTTTACGAGGTAGTTTTGGAATTTATTGCAGGTTGCAGGGCACAAAAATCGAGATAGAGTTTCTCTTGGGCCTGGGAGTGCCAGAGTCAAATTGAAGCGTGGAGACAATCATTTTTGGGTAATTTGACGCCATGAATTCAATGGTGTTGTTTGTTTTCTGATCTGAGCAAATCTTATGCATCTTGATTCCAAAATGAGGTATACTTATGTATTTTTCCAAATTCTTTTGATGAGTTAATAAAAAGGCATACCCATTTGAGAGGAGGACCTGGAGACGTAGTACACTAGGGATGGAATCAGTTATCAATTTTTTGTGTTCAGATTTGATGCTTATGTCTCTTCATTATTGAGATTTTCCTTCTTTAATGGTGCACTTTAATTTATGCTCATTTATTACAATTCCTTATAAGTCACTTCGATAAAAATATCTCGGATCATGTTGGTATCAGAGCAGTCATCTTTGACGTGAATTGTTGAGTGTGAATGCTTACTAGGGCCAAACATAAGCAGGGTGAAGTAACTCTTAAGACTTTCAATCTCGAAGTTGGTCATGCATCCCAAAGGAAGAAAATGGCAGAAGAGGACAAGTGTGATGAACATGAGAAAAAGTTTCATATGGTCTTTTATCGCATGTCAGAAATGGTCGAATGAATGTATGGAGACTACAAGAAGAGGACGAAGAAGAAAGGGAAGAAAAAGAAAGCACAAGTTAATGATGATGATTCAGTAAATCAAGGGGTTGGAGGAGACCCTCCTGAGCCTCCATATTCACCATCAAGTTCTAGTTCTTCTTCCTCTGAGCATTCTCATCATTCTCATAATTCTATCCATAAAGCCTCTTTTAAGAAACCATTATTAAAGCTTGATGTAAAATTTTCTTTACCTATGTTTAATGGAGATGATAATCCTGAAAGGATAGATAATTGGATATGACATGTTGAAGTATATTGTCATGTTCAACAGATTGATGAAAAGGAAGTTAAAGTGCAACTGGCTTCTCTTCGATTGGAAGGAACCACTCTCGTATGGTGGGAGAGAAAACTTCAGGACAGAATTAAGTGTGATAATCTTCTTTCCTCATGGTCAGAATTTAAATCAGTGATAAGGAATCAATTTTATCCATTGGGTTATTTACATAAAGCAATGATGGAATGGCAAAATTTAAGACAAATTAAAGGTCAAACTATACAAAGTTTCACAGAATAATTTAGGATGAAAACTCTTGCAATAAACATTCCTTTGGATTCTTATGAAACTTTAATGAAGTATATTGGTGCACTTCACAGTTATATTCGTCATACTTTTCTATTGTTTAACCCCACCATTCTTGACGAAGTTTGTGTGCAAGCCACTCACCTTAAAAACATGGGAAAGCATGTTCAAGAGGATCCCACAAAGAAACCTTCCAATCTCCCACATAAGCCATTTAATAAGTTTAAAAGGAAGGACAAGAAGACTGCCAGAGTAAAGAGAGAAGAAGGAAAGCCATCTTGCACTCATTGCAAGAAAAGTGGCCACAATGATGAACATTGTTGGAAACTACATCCAGAGAAGAGACCAAAACAATTTGGTGGAAAGGGGAGGAAAAAAAACGTTGCTACAGTGCAACAAGATCTTGGTTCTGATTTAGGAGATGAAGGAAAGATCATAGCAGTTGGAGTACAAGGTAAATATTCCCTTCATGCCAGTTCAAATTCCAATAATGAATCTCATGATGATGAATGAAAGAGGAATGAATTATTTCACATAAGAGTTGTATCTAAACACACTAAGCTAGATACATTATTTGATCTAGGTTCCCAAGTAAACTTGATATATGAGGCACTTGTCAAAAAAATGGGTCTTGAAATGAAACCACATCCAAAGCCTTATCCTCTTGGTTGGGTATGTGATAAAGAAAAACTCAATGTCACCAAACAATGTAGGGTCGGGTTTTCTATCGCTTCAAATTTGATTGATGAAGTGGATTTGGATGTTGTATCACTTGATATATGTGGCATAGTGTTGGGGAGTCCTTATCTTTATCATATAAAAGAAGACTTCTCTCGTCATGAGAAAAAATACCACCTTACTAAGGGGGGAGTGGAATATATTATTAGAGCTCACAGCATGAGGGTAAACACAAAACTTGTTAGTGTAGAACAAATGAAGAGACTCATAAACACTAATAAGAGATATGTACTCATGGTCGTAAGGGAGAAAGATGTCGTAACCTCTGACGCTTTCCAAGGATGTGAACCTTCTCATAAGAAATAATTAATTGATATTGTTTCTAAGTATGATGATATTTTCCAGGAACTAGATCGATTACCTCCTAAGAGGGAAATCCAACATGAAATACATCTTCAGTAGGATTCTCCTCTTCCTAATGTGGGCATGTACAGGATGTCAGTTGTAGAGATGACAGAGATCAATAAGGAGGTACAAGGATTATTGGATCAAGGTGTCATCAGGACCAACTCATCTCCTTGCGGTTCTCTGATCGTGATGGTGCCAAAGAAGGATGGCACATGGCGAATGTGTGTTGATTACTGGGACTTCAATAAAATCACAGTGAAAAATCGATACCCTCTTCCTCATATAGATGATTTACTTGATTAGTTAAATAATGTTGTTTATTTCACTAAGTTGGGTTTGCGTAGTGGATACTATCAGATCAGGGTTTCAGAACAGGATGCATGGAAGATTGCCTTTAAAACCAAACAGGGATTGTTTGAGTGGTTAGTTATGTCGTTTGGGATTTTTAATGCTCCGACAACTTTCATGCGCATGATGAATGATGTATTCAGGCCTTTTATAGATGATTTTGTGATTGTATATTTAGATGACATTCTTATTTTTAACGGATCTTGGGATGAACATGTGAGGCGTGTAAAGAAAGTATTGGATACTTTGCAAAGGGAAAATTTGTATGTAAAAATGTCCAAATGTGAATTTGGTAAGACTGCACTTGTGTACTTAGGTCATATTGTAGGAGGAGGACAATGAAAAATTGATCCTTCGAAGATTGATGTAATTGTAAATTGGCCTAAGCCCAAAAGTGTAACCGAGATACATAGCTTCTTAGGTGTAGTCCAATATTGGTGGAGGTTCATTTCAAACTTCTCCTTTATAGCAACTCCTTTGCATGCCTTAACCAATGTGAAGAACACTTTTTAGTGGGTAGGAAAGAAACAAAAATATTTCGACACTTTGAAGGAAAAGATCAGTACCGCACCAATATTAGCACTGTCGAATCTTCAACAACCCTTTGAGATCGAGACAGATTCCAGTGGATACGCCATGGGTGCAGTATTGATGCAATATTGTAAGCCTATATGTTACCACTATTGAACTTTTAACCAAGTTGTTGTTAACTATCCTACATATGATAAAGAGTTGTATGCATTAGTTCAAAGCGTAAAGAAATGGAAGCACTACTTGTTAGGGAAGGAAACAATCATACACACAGATCACCAACCCTTACAGTATCTCCAAGCACAAACCAAACTGCAACAATCTCGACATTACAGATGGATGGGTTTCCTACAACAATCTCATTTGGTAATCAAGTACAAAAAGGGCACAAGTAACAAGGTAGATGATATGCTTTCTAGACCTCCTATTGTTGCTTCTAGTATTTTAAAGAATACTTCTTTATCTCATGATATCTATGTGGAACAATATGCCATCGATGAAGATTTTAAAGAAGTATATGAGAAGCTAACCCATGGTGCAAAGGTAGAGAACTATTGTCTACAGGGAAAACTACTCTACCATCCTGGAAAGCTATGTATTCCTACAAGTGAATGAGTCCATGTAATACGAGAAGCTCACACTTCTCTTGTGTCTGGGCATTTTGGGGTAGGAAAAACTATGGCTCATTTGCATAGGTTTTGTTACAAGCCTCAAATGAAATCAATTGTAACTAAATATGTAAAGGGGTGTGTGATGTGTTCTACTTGTAGGCCCACTAATAGAAAACTAGGGATATACTCACCACTACCTGTTCCATCCCATCCATGGGAAATTATCTCCATGGATTTTGTAGGGGGTTTACCAATGTGGAAAGGGGGTCATGACTATTTGTATGTTGTAGTGGATAGGTTCAACAAGATGTGTATCTTAATTCCATGTAAAAATCATATCATTGTTGAGAAGACTGTTAATCTCTTCTTTCAGTATGTTTGGGTTCACTTTCGGTTACCCACATCCATTATCTCGGATTGAGATACTCAATTCCTTGGGGATTTTTGGGCAAGCTTGTGGAGAATGATGGACACCAAATTGAAGAGGAGCACTTCTTTCCATCCATGGATCGACGGAAAGACAGAGGTTGTAAATCGAATGGTGGTACTTTTTATTCGAGGCTACCATAGAAAGCATCCCAAGTTATGGGATGAATAAATACTCTATGTACAACATGCTTACAACAGAACCTTACATTCCTCCACTCATTGTTTGCCTTTTGAGACATGTTTTGGGTACCTACCTAAAGTTCCTTTGGACTTGATGTATGGGAGAGATGTTAATTCAAATGAAGAAAGAAATGAGGACAGAGAACGCAAGTTCATCCAAAGGATCCAATAGGTACACCAAGCAGGCAGGGAACCGTTGGAGAAAATTCAAACACAGTATAAAGCTTGGCATGACAAACATGGGGTTGATCATCAGTTCTAGGTTGGATACTAGGTATGGCTTCACATCAATAAGGAGAGATTGAAGGGTGAAGGAAAGAAACTCAAGCCCATTCGTTATGGAACCTTCATTATTTTGGAGAAAAGTGGTACCAATGCTTTTTGTCTAGATATTCCACCTTATGCAGATTTACTCATTTGTAAACATAGAGAACTTGAAACTTTTTTAGCATCCCATGATCATCGATCAGGATGAGGAAGTTTCAATACCTTTAGTTGATGAGTTTTCTCCTGAGTACTTCGATGAGTTAAAGGAAGATACCGTCCTAGAAAGAAGGATGAGGACTTCATGCAAGGGTGATGTTGATTATCTTTGAGTAGGCTTGAAGGGCACACACCCAATCAAAGCAAAGTGGATTGAGAAGGACAAGGTGAGGGAACTCTTCCCTCACTTATCTATTGATTGATGAAAGATTTTGGTGGTACAAAAATATCTCAGTGGGAAGGTGTGATCCAAAAAGGATCCAGAGAAGACTAAGGACAACTCAGAACTCGCAGAAGCAACTCAGGAAGCTTAGAATGGCCTCAGCAAACATAGAAAAGGAAAAAATTCAAAGTTATCAAAACTCAATTAAAGTGACATCATCACGAAGAGAGCGTTGCAAGATTTCCAACGATGCAAACGGCTTGTCAAACGGAGTTACGGATCAAAATATATCTGCAGTTAAATTTTAGTCAACCTAGCCCAGTCAACAGGGGATGAGTCAGCATTCGTATTGTTGATGTCAGCATCAGTACAGATGACGTCAACATTTTTACAATGTATGTGGCACATTAAGGAGGTGACACATGTCATGATGCCATCATAATGACATCATCATGGTGACATGGCAGCACTAGAGGCTACCACATGTCACTCATTTTTGGATTTTTCGGGTCATTATGTGGACCAGTAAGAATGTTCCACGTGGCAGAACACACGGTGACATGGCATATGACATGGAAGGATGATGTGGCAGCTAAGGTGGCAGACCATACGTTGATGTGGCAGGTGATTATACAGTTGGTTGATGTGGCCCAATGGTTGGTTGCCACATGGCCCAGTCATGGGTTTCCATGTGGTAGTGGGAAAATGCCCAATGACGTCCCGAGAACAAAATTCCAAAAAAAATAATAAAAGTTTTTGCGGGTCCACCAAATGTGGCGGAACCCCGCCAAATATGGTGCCAACGGACATATCCAAACCTTTTCTAATATTGGTGGCACCAACATATATATATATATATATATATATATATATATATATATTACAACCAACAACCCAAAAGAGGAGGCCCACGAGCTCGACCCCAAAACCTCCCCCTCTCTACGCCTTAACAAATGCTCTGCCAACCACTAGGCCAATGGCCTATGTTCTTTACAACGCCCAAAATATTACTTAAATTTTGAATCTGCTCAGTGTTGAAGGGGAGGCGCGTGAGGGTACGATCGACACACTTTATGAGGTATTTTTGTCATTTATTGCAGGGTGCAGGGCACGTAAATCGAGACATAGTTTCTCTTGTGCTTGGGAGTGCCAGAGTCGGATTGAAGCATGGAGACGAGCAATTTTGGGTAATTCAATGCCACAAATTCAATGGTGTTGTATGTTTTCTGATCTGAGCAAAGATTATGCATCTTGATTCCAGAATGAGGTATACTTATGTATTTCTCCAAATTCTTTTGCTAAGTTAATAAAAAGGCCTACCTATTTAAGAGCAGGACCCAGAGATGTAGTCCACAATGGACGAACTCCATTATTAAT
This sequence comes from Picea engelmannii, assembly GCA_009831015.1. Taxonomy (NCBI): domain Eukaryota; kingdom Viridiplantae; phylum Streptophyta; class Pinopsida; order Pinales; family Pinaceae; genus Picea; species Picea engelmannii. The sequence continues at coordinate 664,578 of ML777845.1, read as the reverse complement.
TTTTTGTGTTCAGATTTGATTCTTATGTCTCTTCATTATTAAGCTTTTCCCTCTTTAATGGTGCACTTTAATTTATGCTCATTTAATACAATTATTTATAAGTCACTTCAATGAAAAGATCCTGAATCACTCAACATGGACATCCAATAGCCTATCAAAACTAAACACTCTCTGACATGGTTCACAAGTACCCAACTTATGAAAAGAATGTGTACTCCATTTTGAAAGCATGTCAATAGATGGAAGCAATATATTCTCAAAAAGGAATTGATCATCCATACCAACCATAAGCCCTTGCAATTCATGTAGATGTAGAGAAAGTTTTTGAATGAGCACAATCAAAAGTGATCTATGTACCTCCAAAAATTCCACTTTAGCATTTAGTACAATAAGGGAAATGTCGACTAAGTTGTAGACTACCTTAGCTGACCTCCAATTGTGGCACTCACCACATTGCTTAAGCCTTGTGGACACAATACTTCTAGGTGGCCCCAGTTGTATGATATAAATCCCCACTTCGTTGTTATGTATCAAACACTGGGTGTAGGTAAAATAGTTTCAAACTTCCATCTCTATAAAGAAATTATATGTCATTTACCTTCTTTGTGTTCCTTAAATCAAGCATACTAATCTTATTTGGGAGGTGCATTATAGTGGGGTGGCAAGGCACTTCATTGTGGAGAATATAGTTACAGTACTTCAAAGAGAGTAGAGCATTTCTTCTTAATGGGGGACAACTAATCCATGTAGATATAGGGGGGCACCCACCCATCTACACCTTCACATTTCTATAGCAATTTTTTCAATCTTGAACTTCTAGTGCATTTTTCAAGCACTTTGCATGCATTTTTGTAGCTGACATGGATTGGAAATGTTTGATTCCCAAGCCTTCCAAACACATATATTTTGGAATAATAATTGTAATGGTCTAAGTAATTTCCCAAACAAATATCGTATGTGAAAGTTATAGTCTCAATAATTTGATGTATCAATCGGGATCCTCACTTAGGCCCACGGTCCTTTTGCCACCCCTTCTCCTAGGGTTAGAATTTTGAATCTTAGGTTTTTTACCTCTTTGGGTTTTAGACTTTATGATCTAGAAACTATCGTGGATATTCTATTGAAATAGTTTGTCACCACGGATCTTATAATATTCTAAAATCTTAGATTTATGTGGTTTATTTCCTTAGATCCCAGATTTATTATCTTTGTCTTATGGCTTGAATTTAAGAAAAACTAAAATATAAAAATGAAAGAATAGGCACAAATACACACCATCCATACAAATGAACACAAGATTTGATTCAGGAAACCCAATATAAGAGAAAATACATCTAGAAGGTGAGGCTTATGCTCTATTCTCTTTGCTTTGGTTATGAAATGCACATACAAAGGAATGTGAACTCATTATGGAGTTGTCTTTTGGCACTGTGTCCTAAATGGATACTATAGAATCATCATACTCCTTTGTTATGCTCACAAAATACCACTCTTGGATGTTTTTTCTCTATAATGTCCCCCAACCCAACTGAGGTCCACTATGTGTGGAATACTCATAAAAAAATTATACTAATTGTTGTCTATTGCCATAAATCAGATGCATCTACATCATGTAAAAACAACATGAATGTGGTTTAATAATTCAACACAACATCATATAAATCATTCCCAAATACACAAAGTTCATGCACAACAATTTAACTCATAAATACAACATGTAGATAGATAAAACACTTCTCTTTTAATTATGTTGTGCAACCAACTGCTTGGGATAGATGTTCCACCCAACCATATAATTTTTGTTCCAAATCTCAACAACAAGTCACCCCCGAGCTGGGGCTAGCAATCCACAAAAGAGGGTGGTCTCTCATTGTCCACTCACAGCTCATAAATCTGACAACCCACTGGTATTCTCCTACAACTATCCCAACTTTCCACCATCTCTCTTCCTCTCGACCTGCCTAAACCAAGGAATGCACTATTTCACTGATCTTAGTCCCTCGGGCATCCCATTCGTTTATCAGGTTCTCTCAGGCATAGGTAACTAGGAATATATCAACTGGGAAACTCGAGGGTACTCATTGCTAGAAAAACTACCAGCAAACAACAACAACACTTGTTTTTGCAGTGGACCTCACATAGGAGTTGACTCTTCAGGCCTTACAACCTATCTCTGTTGTCTTCAGCTCCAAAATGCTCCAAAAATGCTCCATCATTCTCTAGAATTCACCCTCCATGGATGCTCTAACTCCAAACTCTCTTTTCTTCTCTCTACTTGTTGTTCATGCCCCAAAAACTAAATGTCTAAAATTGTTGTAGATGCCCATACAAATTTCCTCTCCTTGGATTACTTGCTTGACTCACACACTTCCCCAAGCTGATTGTACTCAACCCCCATGCTCCCAATAACTATGGGATGTGACTTCTCACACCCACCCTCTTACATGCATTCAATGATTGGATTTGGGGACACTCAATCAAAAAATAGAGTTTAAAACATAATGGTAATAAAATTCAGGAATGTGGGTGAAATTAATAGACATGTGTAATTCTCTTTGGACGCCTCTTAGACATTATCCTATACCCTCCCCTCTCTTGTGTATTAATTCAACCCCCATTTCTATCCATGTTCCCTTAGCATTTGGCATCACTTTTTTATTATTAAAATTTTGAAATGCATTTTGCATATACATCGCTTGGTTGTAGCCACATATTATATCTACGTTAAACATTAATTAAACTGGGGATTATAGTGGGGACGTTACATTCGTCCTCCCCTACAATTGTGTGTCATCCTCAGTGCACAATATGTCGATATAATTATACAACTTTACATCACAGTGAGTAAAGAAACAAAATTCCGCAATTTTACAACTCCAGTAGCAGTGCCAACCAAAATCTCCTATTCCTCTCAACTTTCAATATATATTTGTTTTTAGTGGGAAGATTGGTTGGTGAAATCTCAATTTTATAGTGTTTAAATCACAATTTTGAATGCATACATCACACCCAAAATATGTAGTATGCAATTCCAACGACCCTTCTAAATTTCTCGCTAGATTTTAGGCAAAACTCATTGAAAAACATGCCCAAAAAAAGGTAGAAACATAGAACGTTTAGAGTATGACGTGGAATTATGTTTTATCTTTCGAAAGAAACACATAACTATATTTTACATTCTGAAATGGACATTTAAGAAGATTTTGTAGAATATAATAATTTAAATGAAATAAAAGTAATTCGGAAATGGACATTTAAAGAAGATTTTATAGAATATAATAATTTAAATGAAATAAAAGTAGTCGTTTTGTATTGTTTTTATTATTATTATTATTATTAAAATAATGGAATGGTAAGGGTGGTAGACAAGTCATATTATGGACGATTTTATGTATTTATCTGTTGGAGGTTATGGGTTCAAATTCAGAGGGTAGGGTATGTACATCTTCATAGATTAAGTAGTCAAATTGTTGCATAGAGAGAGTTTATTATACCACAAATAAAGGTGTCTCATATGTTAATTTGACTAGGTTGTGACTTTAAATTTAATTATTATTATTATAAAAAGAGAGGTAGTTATTTAGTAAAAGCAATTCCAAGACATAAATGTTAGGTTTATCTAACTTAATAATACAATATTTTTTAGAAAGGAATGTGAAAGGATCATTGCTAAACACTGCCAATGAGATATTTTTGTTTCTTGCACAAAGGGGGTGGGAAGCTAAGAATCAAACATATCCATAACAAAACCAATTAACCATTATGTCAGTATGAAGCACCACTCCCTTACATAAATGTTATAAACAATAATATCGATTAATATATAAATTAATAATATAAAATTAATGTTCAACATTAATACATTATTTAATAGATTTTTGTTAAAAAAACTAATATATATATACATATTTATGAACCAAACCAAATTAACTCTCATCTCAATGCACTACAAGTATAGAGAAAATCCTTACATAGATGGGAGCATGAGAAATATAAGTTGAACTCAAGGAATATATTAAAAATTAAATTTTGAACTTTGTTGATTAGGAATTAGTTTAATTTGACATATTCTAGCTTAAGGTGAAGCTATGGGTAGACCTTAAGTGAAGAGGTGTAGTTTGGTACTAGTAGGCATAGGTTAGCCAAGCCTCTCTGGCCAAGGCAAGGTAGTATCACACAACCTCATGTGTCGAAATAGAATTGGGAGAAACTCAAGTTGCAAAGAAAAATTCAGGCATATTATATGTCTACGATACTTATCTTCTTGAGAAATCATCTTCTCCATCAAAACTTATTGTCCAGTGGATGTCCCTATCCAAGGATCTAAGCTAAATGGTCATACATATTTGTACACTCGACCATCTAACTATACAATTCCCAATTTAGAGCAATCAACTGAAGAAATGGCTCCCCTCATTAACCCCTTTGGATCATATAACTTAGAGGGCTTCCACTTACTAAAAACATTATCCTTCTAAGGGAATTCTCTCTCTAAATATGGCCATGTTTAAGGCAGAGTCAACACCAAAATGGGTTATCCTCGTAGTCAATAATTTGAACTTTCTCACCCCTTCTACTTGGAAAATGAGTTCCTTCGGTAGACCATCATTTGTGGACATCCTGACCAAGATCCGAGACACCCCTTTGAAAACTAGGGTGTTCATAGTAGGTTAGTAATAAAATCCCATCTTCTTTCCAGTGATCCTCAAAACTTTAACAACACATAAATGGATTTGAAATCTTGGAAACCACATCCATATGAAGATCTATTCCTGGAGATAATAGTTGGAGTTAAAAGTGTTTGTTCATTCTTTTAAATCCAACCAACCTAGTGTAGTGAAAGAGCCATGGGCCTCCTTTCAAACAATGTTTCGATTATCTTCTATTTCAAAGAAAAAAGATTAAAAACCCCATTGCAGAGGTGAAATATGGACCTTACATCTAGCCATTGTTTCCCATACTATGTTGATACAAGGAACCAAGAGAGAAATATTAATATCTTTCCCACAAATATACCCTATCGATGCTCTTTGAATGAGTTCCTTGGATTTGTCCATAATCCATTATGTTAAAATAGATAGCTTTATCAATCCCCATGAGGGGAGACATTGCTTTGATCTTTTTCCTTGAAACCCTAAATCGCCTTTACCTTCTTCTCCACTTCCTCCAATTCTCCATACATGATAAGCTCCATTCCATCCACATACATATATACATACATGCATTTTTTTACTTGTGGTTCACGGCACCGAAGACTAGTAGCTCGCTACGTCCATGGAACCCCCCCCCCCCCCATGAGAACATGGGGAGGTCAGAATTGGCGAGATATTGATTTCTCAACAACAGGAGAAACATACTCAACAACAAGAGTATCGTATAGACCCATTAAGGGAATCACATGTCACTTACAAGAAATTGAACCTGGGTGGGGAGGATAACAACCATTCCTCCCAACCACCCAAGCTACATCCAATGGACACACACACATAGAGATATAACAACCATTCCTCACCACCTAGGTTAAATTCTTGTAAGTGACATGTTGAGCTCTTAATGAGTATATCTTTGTAATGGATTTGAGCCCTATTGTTGATTGGTCTTGTGCCCTAAAGATTCTAGGTTTTACCCTGGGTACCATCTTCGAAATGAGGGAAATTACTTGGGGGTTTTCCCCAAACTTTGTAATTAGGTATATATATGTATGTATGTATGTATGTCCCAACTCCTAATGACCTAGTGTATTCAATAGAGGGAAGAAAAAAAAATCCCAAATAAAAGCATGAATGTCATGCATAATTGGAGGGGGGAAATGGTAGTGAGTGGAAATTTTAAAATATTACTTCATTGTTATATTCTTGTGTCATGTATTTACAAATTCCATTATTTTCTAGTCCCTCAAAGTGCATCCCTATGTCAATTTTACATATGCAAGAAAGGTATCTAGGTCATGTTTGAATGAAAAAATCACTTCAAAAGATTTCAAAGAAAGTTTTTTTTTTTTTTAACAGAAATACATGAAGAACTTATAAAACATACCAATTTAGATGAAATAACTTAAAGGAAACCTTTTAAAATGTAGATTCTATTGGTAGGAGATAATTATATGGAATAATATTTTATGGAGTTTTAGTAGTGAATTGTTGTTGGCCCTCGACCAAGTTTTGAGGAAACATTGGTCGTGTTTGACCACTTTTGGGACTTCGACGGGCTGGTCAAAGATGGAGCGCCCAGACGGAGTTGAGATCACGAGATCTCGCTTTTTTTACGGGCTTGTGGACCGAGCAAAGGGTTTACTAGGGTTTATGTAATGGGTTATGGGATGTCGGCCCATGGGTTTACCCATGTTTAGGCCTTTTGTAAAAGTATATATAGGAAGTAATGTAATGTAGAAAGTAGTAGAAGCTTAGTGCAAGCACTGTAAGAGATTTAGCTGATTGGCTATGTGCATGATATGTTAGTAAGGCTCTATGCTAGTAAGGATTTGGCTTTGTGCCTTGACCTAATTTTGAGGAGGATCTGGTGTGCAGCACACAGATATCTTATCCTCTGCAGAGTTTGGATCTGTGGCTTTGTGCACAGAAGCAGAAGAATGTAAGAAGATTAAAGACTAATAAAGAAGAAGAGGAAATTGGTGGACGTAGCCCCACACTGGGGTGAACCACGTATATCATGTGTCTTGATGTGCTTTGTGTCATGTTATTTATGTGTTTATCTACTTAGTGTTGTTGTTATAATGTATGATGAATGGATCTGATGTTGTTGCTTAGTGCTTAAAGATGAATGAATGCTATATCTGAGATAATGCTATGTGGTAAGTGATTGAAGGTATTGGATATTTATTATTATGACGTTGTTCTATAATTAGGGTTTGATCTACAATGTGAATGAGACTCATGAATTAATGCATATTGTTGTCTAAGTGTTATGCTAAGTGTGTAATCACAAATCTATGTCCTATCTTGGTTGTAGACACCTGATTCCTGCAACCCCCCTGCCTCTACCTTAGGTGAGACTTCATCTACTTCACAGGTGTTGCCGAAAGGGTCGGTAGTTAGGGTTTTGTTGGTGCGTTGTTGAAGCATTGAACACTGGGTCTACCCCTGTGACAACAAATGGTTTTGTTTTCGGGACCTGAAATGATGATTGTTGGGAACTGAAAAAAAAAAATCTCTATGCGTATATCTATTGTTGTAGTGCATAGTATTCTACTTGACTTGCGAAGCTCTGTGCTAAGAAAGAAACCAGATCTGAAGGAAAGAGGTAAGATCTTAAAGATTTGTGCTCTGGTAAGGGTAAGATAAGTGGAAATTTTTTCTTCGAAAGTATGAACCTAGGTATGTTTGATATATTTTGTCCCAGTCTGAAAACTAGGGCATAGTTAGAAGAAAGAGTTGATCTGAATAAATTTGATAGAAATAAAGAAAGATATTCTATTACTATGCACATAAAGAATTGTTGGACTAATAAGTGGATGCAAGAACCTAGAAAGATTTTTTGCAGATTGCAGGTCCAACACTGTGATCCCAATGCGCAGTACAAGAGAGGTTGGGGATCATTTAAAAGAAAGAGAGGAATAACATTGTGTTATAATTACAGAAGACTGGGACTTCTTACTAAGGAATTCCCTGGTATAGGTCCTAATTGTCTTTGTTATAAAGCTATTGGTCATGAGGTTGAGGATTTCCCAAGAATGATTGCTAAAGTTGAAAAGATGAACATGAGACAAGAAAACTATGAAGAAGGTCAAGAAACTAAGGATCTGTTAGAGAACCAGAAAAAGAAAGAATCAGAGAAAGCTCGGACTATGTTAGCACAATTAAAAGAAGCAATGGATGACCATAAGGATGTCAGTTTATTAGAAATCTTGAAAGAAAAACTGTGCATAGTTACAAGAATAGAAGACTTCATCATAGAATGTGTATTGGATGAAGAAACACACGTGAATATTATGCCAGAAAGCACTTGGGAAATTTTGGGAAAGCCTACTATGATACCTTCATTGGGAAGGATAGGCTTGTTTAAAGGAAATATGATAACCCTATGTGGGATAGTTACTAATATACCTATGATTTCTCATGGAACATCGACTGAAGAATAATTTGAAGTCATTAAATTTGTTGAGAACAACGCCCTTTTTCCACTTTTATTAGGAAAGACTTGGATTGAGAAGGATCAGATCAGAAGAAAAGAAGAGGAGGTAGCTACAGAAAAAAAAAAACAAGAACTAAGGGACTTCATAACCAAAAAAATCGAGCAACTAATAAAAGAACAAGAGGATAAGTCGAAGCAACAAACGACCGGAGAATTAGCTGACAAAGTTGAAAGAACACAGGAAGTCTTAAATAACCTTTCCATGAAAGAAAGAAGTATAGCCACCTTGAAATAGTAAGAGAAGGGACATTAACCTCAGACTCTATAAGAGCACATCAACAGTGCGAAGTTATTTCAATGAGAGAGAATAAGAATGAAAATGGGAAGAGGATTCCAAAAATTGTTAGAGAAGCTCAGATCACAAGAAAGAAGGCCAGGAAGCTCAATAGGAATAAAGATAAGTTGCAAGAAGCTACAGAAAATAGAAGGAAGACTTCGCAGAAAGCAGATCTACAGAACTTGAACCTCGCTGGAACAGCAGAACAACGCAGAATGGAACTTCACCACGATGAAGCTATATGACTGTTGGAGGCACCTTGACCATTAGAATAATGCTCCAGAACGAATAGAAACACATTTATTGACAGAAAGACCGTTGATACCGCACCATAACAGACTGATTTGCATTGATGGACACATTCCTTCCCATTGGAGGAATCTGTTACAACACTTGTTTATTTAACCCGTCGAACGCTGCGCCAAGACCACTTTTTTTTACCCATGAATATTCAAGCTAACAAATAACCCATTGTATCACACTGTGATTTCTAAGACCTCGCCATCAGTTTGAGTACTTCGCTTGTCCCTTCGCCTACCTGATATATTTGGTTACAAGTGTGAATGTCAGGTGAACATAACGCGTTAGAGAAGTCTATGGAGGAGATTCTCGTGGAGATCATGGATGAAAGAGTTATGTCAGTAGGAATACAGGTGTCATCGACTGGAGGACTGCAAGCATCCCCCTCGACTAGATATCGTTCTAGCCGGACTGCAACTAAGAAGCAAAGCAAGCACTGCGACGATCTGGCTAACGCGAAGCAGATGTCGTCGGTCTTGCCAAAGCACATACTGCCTTTGGCTGGCATGGTTAACCATGAAAGTACCCCACATGAATTTGAGTACATGTTGATCACTACATACATCCCGAAGGGGATACACATAGTTGGACCCTAGTTAGGACACATCCTAGCTCTGAAGAATAGCAACTTTAACCTTGGGGACAGGAAGAACTATGCGATGCTCACACCACATAGGTATTTGATGAAGACGACTGGGAAGAAGTCGTGCATAGTCTCCCAGCCGTGGATTAAGGAGCTTGCACAATCAACGATCCTGAATGTGATGAAGATCCCTCACTTAGGCCGACATTAGGAGGTTAATGTCTGCGTTAAACTCCTCCTGTCATGTTATCATGGAGGATATCGATGGCTTGATAGGCGTGTTACTATGGATATGGTGTTGATCCACCTCATCACAGGACTGAGCATGCAGGGACCAGACCCTCAGTGGTTCTACCCAAAGAAGAATTCAGATCGCTCCCTAGAACAACGCATAAACGAGGATTATGGCGATGTAGAAATGGGAAAGCGAGGCTACAAGGTAGCCTCCATCCAGGATGGCCCAGTGTGCTTATCTTGTTAGCTTATAGTTGGCAATCTCATCAGAAAGAACCGTCCGACACAGGTCACTGGATTCGTAGTGGACCTCACGGGAAAGTGTGTAGAAGGAATGCAAATGAACTAGGCGAGCTACCTCATCAACGAGCTCGAGAAAGACAGTCGCGAAGCACAGGATCAGGACTATGAATTCCATTTTAGTTGGTTACTGGTATTAATCACATTTGTGCTTGGCAGATGATGGAAGGAGTGAAATTTCCAGAAGTTGAGCCATTGGAACCATTGGTCGTGAGGTTCGCCACCTTGTGGTATACAAATGATATGTCGAAGCAGTGGAAATCGAACCCTGTCTTCCATGCCTACTACCAACAGCTAAAGCATTCTATTGAGGCATTTCCACGCATGACCCTGAACACATTGCATCAGTACAGGCCGCCAGTGAAGTTCCGTGCAGATCGACACTTTATTTATATCATTGCGTGTAGGTATGAGAGTAAGGAGGAGCTACAGTCCTACTATAAGCTGACCAACGAAGATATGGAGGAGATCACCAAAGAATTTCCAACAGAATTCCTTGTACCAATTGACGATGCAGAACTCTCCAACCCCGACATCATTGGAAGCCCCTTGGTCACCCAGGTCGAGCATGTCGGGCAGAGCAGCGCGAAGAAAAATAAGAAAAAGGAGGAAGTGCATAACATAGAGACTGATGGGGAGGACACAACCTCGGAGGAAAGTGGGCCTCACTTGCCCGCAGGAGGAGGAGGGGACAAAGTAAATCAAGAAAAAGTATGGGAAGAAGGAGAAAATCAAGACAAAGGCAAAGTTACAACGTCGAAGGATCCCCTTACAGAGGCTGAAACATCGAAGAAAAGAAATGTTTCTCCACAGAAACCCTCGGCAAGAAAGAAGACGTGCGCCAATAAGTCGAAGATGAAGTCCGCACTCACAGAAGACGATGTCGATCTAATCATTGCAGCTGTGGAGGATTCTTTAGAGGATATCTTACAGCGATATGGAGCAAAACAGGAGACGTTGTATGAAATAATTGATAAGGAGCTAAAGGAGATATAGTAAGCCATCCATTCGAGCCGTGCAGTGCCTACTGCGCCCTCTTCGTCCAAGATTGTAGAATTGGGGGATGAGCCCGCCCAATTACGAAGATTAGCAGATGCAATAGAGGCTCGACTTCAGCGAGTCCAAGAAGAAAAGGAACAAGTTACATAAGCCTTGAAGCAAGAAAAGGAGGAGGTCTTAGAGAAACTTCGAGTTGTGTAGAAGGAGAAAGATGAAATTCGGGCAAAGTTCGAGTAGAACAATGCGAAGATACAGGAAGAAAAAGACCAGTTGCTCGTAGACCAGACTGTAGTCAAAGAAGCGGTGACTAAATCACTTCGCTCTGTGTTCGGATTGGAATAGGAGGAAGATGAGTAACAAGCAAGAGTAACAGAGGCCATTCAACAGCTTTAAGCGAGAGTAACAGAGTTAGAACTCCAAGCAATGTCGAGCACTCCGCAAGAAGTGCATGATCAAAGGGAGGAAGTCGCTAGGAGCATAGTTGGAAGGATCAAGGCACTCACATCATAATGTAAGCAATTAAGTAATCATAGTGCACAGACCTACGAAAACCTCGCAGAAGATCCAGAGCTAAGAAAACTAGAAGCACAGCTCTAGAAGGCGCAACAGTAGGCCTCCACCATCCAGGCACAGATGAAGTCACTAACTACAGTTGAGAAAATGAATAGATCACAGGAGAAGCGCATAGTCTAGCAGCAGATTACTTCCATCCAGAGCATAGTCATGGAAGTTACACAGAGACTACAGCCGGTGCAGGACGAATCCTGCACGATTTTTAAAGAGATTGAAGGACAAGGATAGCAGCTGGACCAAGTGGTTGTGACAGTGGAACAATGTCTGGAAGGGCCTATTACAGAGAAAGTGATTCAGGATTTCTTCGAGCAGGAGGCTCTGGCGAAGCAACAAGTTGAGGTAGCTCGAGCTAAGATCGAGACCTTCGAAGGAGTGTTTCCCAGATCTGAGTGACTTGGGACGAGTCACAGGTGAGTGTTGGGGGCCTATTGGCCCTTGACCAAATTTTGAGGAAACATTGGTCGTGTTTGACCACTTTTGGGACTTCGACAAGTCGGTCGAAGATGGAGCGCCCAGGCGGAGATGAGATCACGGGATCTCGCTTGTTTTGTGGGCTTGTGGACCGAGTAAAGGGCTTACTAGGGTTTATGTAATGGGTTATGGGATGTCGGCCCATGGGTTTACCCATGTTTAGGCCTTTTTGTAAAAGTATATATAGGAAGGAATGCAATGTAGAAAGTAGTAGAAGCTTAGTGCAAGCACTGTAAGAGATTTGGTTGATTGGCTATGTGCATGATATGTTAGTAAGGCTCTGTGCTAGTAAGGAGTTGGCTTTGTTCCTTGACCTGATTTTGGGAAGGAGGATCTGGTGCACAGTGCGTAGATCTCTTGTCCTCTGCGGATTTTGGCTATGTGGCTTTGTGCACAGGAGCAGAAGAATGTAAGAAGATTAAAGACTAATAAAGAAGAAGAAGAAGTTGGTGGACGTAGCCCCACACTGGGGTGAACCCTGTGTCTTGATGTGCTTTGTGCGATGTTATTTATGTGTTTATCTGCTTAGAGTTATTGTTATAATGTATGATGAATGGATCTGATGTTGTTTCTTAGTGCTTAAATATGAATGAATGCTATATCTGAGCTAATGTTATGTGCTAAGTGATTGGAGGTACTGGATCTTTATTATTACTGTGTTGTTCTATAATTAGGGTTTGATCTGCGATGTGAACCAGACTCATGAATTAATGCATATTGTTGTCTAAGTGTTCTACTAAGTGTGTAATCATAGATCTGTGTCACAGCTTGGTTGTAGACACCTGAGTCCTGCAACCCCCCCTGCCTCTACCTCAGGTGAGACTTCATCTACTTTGCAGGTTTTTCCGAAAGGGCTGATAGTTAGGGTTTTGTTGGTGCGTTGTTGAAGCGTTGAACCCTGGGTCTACCCCTATGCCAACAATTGTAATAACCACTTAAACTTTGAAAATGTAGGAAATAAGAATTGGAAGAAGAAAGAAATAATTCCAACCTAAAAAATGGTCATAGACACATAATCAAAGTGATAAAAGTATCCATATGCATTTGATTGTGTTTTTCAAACATATTACATTTTGCAAAAAAGAACCAAGTTTTCCTAACCATCTATGAAAGTGATCTAAAACACAATGCTCCCATCTTAGATAAGAATTGTTTTAGTTAAATGACATGATGTTAGACTTGAATTGTTATAGTACAATCACATGATGTTAAACTTACAAAAGCAGATTTGAAAGAGTGATATGTGAACAATGCTCCTATCTTAGATAAGAATTGTTTTAGTGCAATGACATGATGTTATTGTTTTAGTGCAATGACATGATGTTAGACTTGAATTGTTGTAGTGCAATGACATATGTTAAACTTACAAAAGTAGATATGAAAGAGTGATATGTGATTATGTTTGTTCTATGTTTTTATTCTAAGACATGATTTCTTTAATGCTTTTTTCCATGGACGTTGAAAGGTTCCATGTCCTAAACTATTATACAATGCATATAAAAAATTGCAATTTGTATTTGTTCAATATTAGGAAAAACAACAAATTGTTCCACCATTTAAAAATATGGCAAATAAATAAATGAACCATGTGTTTCACTATATTGAATGTTCAACTATGTTCTATAGGTGTGAGGCTGAAAAAACAATCAAATAAAAATGTTTAATGTTGAACAACAGAGCACTCATATGAATAACATTATTCGACAATGTTGAAAAATCCAAGAAAAATATATGATTCAATAATTTTGTGATAAATTAGGTTGCATAAAGATATTTTTATCACATACATACATATGGCCAAACTTAAACCAAAGTTATATAAATCACAAAAACACCCAAGATACAAATGGAATTGATGGTCATCTCGTGTTGAATGATAGCACAGTGCAAAAAACATCCCATATGAGGATGACAACACAAGGAAATACCTTACAACGTAGTTATATTTGTATATTTTAAAATAGAAATTCACAAAGATCTTCTAGAATATATCAATTTAGAGAAATAATCGAAAGGCAAACTTTTACAACTATTGATTATTAATTGTGAGACCATGTAGTGGAATTGTATTTCATATAGATTATAATTATTTATTTATTTAACAATTTCATATAGATTATAATTATTTATTTATTTTTGTTAAATAGCAATTGTATTATTAGTTGAAAATTTTAGAATAAAAGAAAGTTAATATATTATATAATTTTATAACTTTAAGTTTAAAGTTTAAAAATATATTTTTAATGTAAATAATTTAAAAAAGAAAATTAATAGGAAATTAATATTATGAAAATAAGAATAAGTTTTTATAAGTTTTATAATAAAATTGGGTGTTGGATTAGATGTATAATATTATTAAGAAAAATACATATTTTTTGTGATTTTAAGAAAGGAAATGAAAAACACGTTTTCCTAAATTGTTTTAGTTTTATAGACATTAAATCTCGTTTTCAATCCATTTGTAACATTACAAATTTTTATTTTTCATGACATAATAACTCATGAAAATAAAAAAGAGTTTGAAATTTTTTTCTCCAATTTTATTAATCATTAAAAATCTATGTTAAAACATATTAATAAATTTTCTTTTCATTTTTCTTGAAGTGATATTATCCTCAAATTATTCCAACAACTCAAGGAAAAAGTCACAACAGTTAAGACATATCTAGAGCAAACGTTTCATTCCCACTATAGATGTGAATTTGACCCTCATGTTAGAGGGGGATAACCCTTTAAATGAAATATTAAATTAAATAAATATGGTAGATTAAAAAAATACCATCATTTGTAAACTCAAAAAACAAAAAGAGAGATTGGAATTTGAATTTTGTATTGAAGTTGATAAGAAACCAATTTGCATGAGATCTCATAAAATTGACCTATAAAACCAAACAACTATTCTAGTGGGCACTTTTATCTCATTCTTCATGATAAACAACCATTGTGCGAATAGAGAGGAATTAAGAAAAATGGATTTTCAAGATTAAGAAAGTTGTAAGAACCAATTTTCATAGTTTCAAATTTAGATATAATTAGGTTACCATTGTGCGGATAGAGAGGAATTAAGAAAAATGGATTTTCAAGACTAAGAAAGTTGTAAGAACCAATTTTCATAGTTTCAAATTTAGATATAATTGGGTATAAACCAATGTAGATGTATCTTAACTTTGGATTTATCATGTATTGAGAGGGATCAAATCCCTCGAGACGCAAACATTTTCTCAAGTTTTTTTAATTTAAAAAATCTCTCTCTCTCTCTCTCTCTCTCTCTCTCTCTCTCTCTCTCTCTCTATATATATATATATATATATATATTC
>ML777845.1:629943-643981 GCA_009831015.1 Picea engelmannii | reverse complement strand
ATATATATATATATATATATATATATATATATATATATATATATATATCACCGCATGACATAAAAATATGCCAATATTGACATTGGTTCACTTTCTATATAAAAATTGCGTTTAAAACAAAACCATGTACAACCATCATTGTTATAATTCCCCCATAAAAAACTTTTATGGTACAACCAACATTATTGTAATCCAAAAAAATATTTTATGGTTGGATTTTCTCCAAATGAACACGTAAAGTATGACAAAAACACGTTTACCCCTTTGACCATTAGAATGTTTTTCTTGGGGATTTATTGATAAAAAAATTTTGAAAGTACAAAGTATATGTAAAAATGATATTAAATTAACATATTTCGAGTCCCACGTCTCTCCAGACCTTCACAAAACTTTATAATTTCTAAATACTAGTATATCCCTAAGAGGGTGAATTCGAATGTCGAAGTAATTTCAGGGAGGTTTCATATTAATGTTGTTAATTGAGATTATAAAGATATTGCAATTAAAATGATTGTATTTGAACTTCGAGGGAGATTTCATATTAATGTTGTTAATTGAGATTATAAAGATATTGGAATTAAAATGATTGTATTTGAAATTGGTTCACTATTTTGATGATGTTTGGCTAATTCCCCCAATGCTTCTCAACTTGTATAAAGGCAACATGGAACGGTTCACTACTCCATCCATTGAGCAAACAAACAACTTTTGGCATTGCAACCTTTTATCTCAACTCTTTGTGCCCAGCTAAACAATATTACCATCAATAAGCAAAAACCTTACATGAAGCCCCTAAAGCACCATCTATCTTCCCTCTATGCATGTCTCTAAATACATGTTTCTATTTACTAAAATTAACTTACTTAATTATTTTTAAATGACATCCATGTTCTTCATGAAGTTGTTATTTTCTCAACATTACTTAGTATACTAATTGGTTATGGATAGGTCATACACATTATTGGTGAAGCTATGCATTTTACTCAATGTTGCTTAATAATAATGCATTTATATGTATTAAAACTCATTAAATCCACTTTAAGAACCAATGAGAGACAAACCCCTATAATTTCAACATTCCCTTCATACCTCACTTTTTCTTCATGTCCAAAAGACTAATTGATTGATGTATTGTATGTAGTAGATATTAAGTTTACCTCCATAATAAAAGGGGACCCTCCAAGCACCGACATGTCTCAAGGAAGGCAGTGAAGAATTGGGTGTGTAATATATTGGAAGGATTGAATTATCTTCATAATCATAACCCTTGCATAATTCAAAGAGATCTGAATTGCAATAATATACCCATGAATGGTAATAGTGATGTTTTGAATACCGGGGAGTTGGATTTTTCTACTATAGTGGCAAATGATCACACTGCACACACACTATCATTTGTACATCGGAATTCATGGCTCCATAATTATATGAAGAGGAATATAATCAACATATAGATGTTGATTCGTTTGGCATGTGCATACTGGAGATGGTTACTCTGGAGATTCCTTACAGCTAGTGACGTAATGTTGCTCAGATTAATTAGAAGGTGATTTCTGGTATAAGACCTACATCATTGCAAAAGGTTATCAATTCATAAATGAGGCAATTTATTGAAAAAAGTTTGGCGCCAACGTCATTGAGGCCTTATGTTGTAGAGATTTTGATGGAACATTTTTTAAGAGGACTCCAAGTGAACATCTAGTACATGTACATGCTAGACACTCTACTCTTTATCGAAATTAGCTTGTATAAGAATATTTTTTGTTTTGCTACAATTTTGTGAAATTTAATGCAAAACAAATCACATAATGCAGTATGTAATTTCCAAAGTAAAGTGTTGGAATTCTATACTAAATGTTAACCAGAAGTATACAAATACATCAGAGGCTTCAATTTAAGAATAGTACATACATTTGTACATAATAAAGTATACATATTACATCAATTCATAAATAAGAAACTTTATGTATCCCCGTAAATCTTACCCGAAATACTAAAATGATAAGATCCTACTTAAAAATTTACAGATGTACAATATTCTAGAGAAAAAAGTTATCATTTTAATACTCCAAATGGAGATAACGTCATAACAAGACATGTTAATAGTAGCTCTATAAAGTAAATAGAGTTGAAATCTTTAGATACAGAATGTCTTAAAAACACTCAAAGAGAAATGTCGACCTCCAAACCATTGTATTTATTACTCATTAAAAATTGTGTTCTTCTTGATTTGAGCATTCACACAACGTTTGCTTTTACAAGTGATTCAAGTCATGTTCCCATTTCCAGTAGAATGACACCTTCTCGGTGGCATGTAGGTTTTTGAGGCTTCTGAATACGTGTGGTAGTGTGATTTAAATTCTTTCACGCATTAAAAAATATGTCAATGACTCAATTTTTTTCGGCAGCATAGGTGAATGAGCGACCATAATGAGACAATATCTAGCCCATGATTCTTTCACAATTTAGATTGGAATCAAAGGATGGACACTGGTTTTACTTTTAAGCATTATGTTATCATATTGTTAGGGTTTTGGGTTTCCAATACACCTAAAATATATATAAAAAATGCATATAAGAAGGTTTAACGAGATGCGATCCCGCGACCTCTAAGTTCACTATACATAGTAGAGAGTGTTTTGTACTGGCAGTGGAGGAGGGAAAAAATGATTGAGATGTAGATGAGGTTTGGTTTTGGTCTTCAACTTTGAACACACCCAGTTTGGTATTAAGATATTCCTCAACATCACTTACACCATCCAATTCATAACAATTGGGTTGGTTAAGATAACGAAAGGATCTTGGATTTCCCAACTTATATCTTTTAATATCCTAAAAAACATCACAAGGCAATTTGTAAGTTGTGATTTATTGTATAATGTTATTCAAATCAGATGAGTAAATATGATGGATACTTCCAGCATTCCACCAAGTCTTGGACCAAAATAGTAAAGCATTGCCCATATAAAGTATCAGACAGATGATAACATACCTTAGGTGGACAAAGGTATGTAACGAAAGGATCTTGGATTTCCCAACTTATATCTTTTAATATCCTGAAAACATCACAAGGTGATTTGTAAGTTGTGATTTATTGTATACTGTTATTCAAATCAAATGAGTAGATATGATGGATACTTCCATCATTCCACCAAGTCTTGGACCAAAATAGTAAAGTATTGTCCATATAAAGTATCAAACAGATGGTAACATACCTTAGGCGGAGTAGTGCAAAGTAGGGAAAAACAATGATAATTGCTTTCTGGAAATGAAACTTGAAAGACATGGGACCTTTCTAGAAGGTAGGTTCTCACATCAGCTAATGATATCCTTCAAGTCTTGTCAAACTAAAGCTCCACAAATTTCCCAAAACAACTAAAAAAAAGAGGTATGCATGTCATGTTAGTCTAACACAAGAGATGGTGAAGATCCATAAGAAATCCTATAGAATAGTAGGTCAATGGCAATACAATCTCCCATACCCCAATCCTCTATGTTGAAATTGTCTTTGTCATATTTTGTGTTCTTTTGGTGTATTTTTCCAATTTGGCTTTGTGTAGCCCACTTGTGCATGAGTTGGAGTATCTTGTAATGGGCATTGTTTTTTACTTTTAGAAAACTCGTTATCAGAGGTTTTTACACTTGCTCGATTTGGTTCCATCTGTCTCTAGATATACTTTGTGTCCATAGCTCACATTTATAAAGGAGTATTGGGGTTATGAACATTTGAAAAGGGGTGTGCAACATTTACCAGTCCTAAGTCTTTGTTATCTTGCATCTATTTTGTGGTAGGAAGATTGTGTTCCTCCCTCCTTGCAATGTTTTTCTTGTGCTTCGTGTCTCACTTTAGATTCTCATTGAAATATAGTTGCAAATATTATAGTTTTGAGTTATTTCTGCAACATTAATTTATGCAAAAAAACACTAAAAAACCACTAATTAATCCTATATGTTGCATAGTATCCTAGTTGTTAGTATCAAATCATTTACATACAACATTATCATATGATATTCTTCCTATGTTCATCCCTCTATCATCTTCTAGTGTTTATCCATTTCTCTAATTTATTTATATAGACACTCATTAATATAAAATAAAATAAATAAATAAACTTTATTTCACATCACAATAAGTGGTACGCTTTCCAAAAACCCTTTATAAATGCTTAACTTAACCTACTCTTGTAATCAACTTTAACAACGTAACTTGACTTAACGGTAAACAATTATTGCCCGTTATGTTAATGTGATTTAGGTAAGGTTTTGGGAGGGAATAAAAATGAGAAGGCTTCCAAAGATTCTCAAACAAAAATATAAAAAAATTGTTTATTTGAAAAATCAAACCTAATTTTTTAAAAATACTATTCAATTTAACCAATTATAAAGTTATAAAATAATTTTAGTTTAAATATATTAAAAAAAATACCATTCAATTTTTTATTTTTTTTTAACTAAAACGGTTATGAATTTTATTAATAGGGAATTCCAGTTGGCCGCAGCCTTACAACCTTCACAAAAGATTTCTACGTACTATTACATGTTGTTGTCCTTTTCAGGGAATACAAATTTTTACTGGGTCTCCATCATTTATGCTGAGTTCTCCTTGGGCCAAGAGGCATCCTTTGTTGGTTAAATTGTCTGCTTCTTTGTTTGAATCTCTAAGTATATGATAGCAATTGAAGGAGGTGAAGTCTTGTAGAATGTGTCTTAGCCTTTGCAGGTTCTTGTTTAGGCCAACGTCATTAAACTGTCCTCTCGAATGTATCATTTTGATCAAGATTTCGGAATCTCCAAATGCTTGCAGCTCCCAGTGTCCTCTTTCCTTCGCTATCTGGCAAACTTTTATCAAACTCAGGATTTCTACTTGATTGTTGGTTCGATGTCCGAGTCCCCAACAAAAGGTTTCTAGTATTTTCCCTTCACTGGAATAAATGATTCCTCCAGCTCCCACTGTCCCAGGGTTTCCCTGGGAGGCGCCATCGAAGAAGACCGAAGTTATTCCTTGCTTCTTCCACCAACTCTGGAATATATCGTGATTATCTCTTAGCCTCCATTTTGTTTCAAAATGGGTTTTTTCACTGCCATGGATTCGGTGGGTAAGCACAAAGGTACCGAGCCAATTCTTTTCCTCCTACTGCAGCGAGGTGTTGGTTTTGTAGTTTTGAGAGCTCAAAGTTTCTAGGAGGAGGCCTTTTGCTTTCGCTGCTACCATGTTGGGGGTCCATGCTGTATTGTTGAAAATTTGCTCGTTTCTTGCAAACCAAAGCTTCCAGCACACATACTTGGGGATGGAGATTCAGACTTTGGCCCATAATGAATTCAATGAGAGCGAAGGGTAAAAATCCTTCCAATTGTGAAAATATCTACTACTAAGATGTTAGTGGGGGCAGTGACCTTGAGGCCATGGACGATGAGAAGCCAGACTTTGTTTGCAAAATGGCAGTCTACAAACAAATGATCTGAGGTTTCCATGGCTTCTTTGCATAATGAACATTTGTGTGGACCGGAAATATTTCTTTTCATTAAATTTTCATCGGTCGGGATCTTTTTGTGCATTAAAGTCCAGAAGAAGAAATTTACCTTGGGGATCACCATTGAGTCCCATACCTCCATCCAAAATCTTGCAGGGAGAGGTATGTCTTTCTGTAGTTGTAGCAGTGCATAGCCTTTAGCTGCGGAGTATGTTCCTGTAGGTCCCCAACCCCAATTGTCTTTTTCTGTCTTGTGCACAGGAGCTGCCTCTCGAAGCTCCACTTTGAGCATTTCAAGTTGCTGGAGGAGGCAATTTGGGACGTTGCCAAATTGCCAATCTGACCAGAAGCCATTACCGTTCCATTTTGAAATGTCATTGATGCTCTGTATTCCTCTGTGATCAAGAAATTCATGGATTTCAACTAGGCTGGCATTTGAAGCAAGGGGCGGATTCCCCATTATCCGATCTGTCCAAAGATTGATTCGTTTTCCATTTCCAGGGACGCGATACAGGTTTTGGGTGAAGAATCACGCCCCTTTAATGCACAATTGCCATAGCAGTGTGCTCTTCCTGTTGGTGACGTTTTGTAGATTTCTGATTTTGGCGTTTGGTATG
Organism: Picea engelmannii; assembly: GCA_009831015.1. Lineage (NCBI taxonomy): Eukaryota > Viridiplantae > Streptophyta > Pinopsida > Pinales > Pinaceae > Picea > Picea engelmannii. Next base: position 637,893 of record ML777845.1, on the reverse strand, counting down.
TATTTGTACCTTAACGTTTTGTTGACAGGGTGAATGGGATCGTTGTGCATCTTCCACAAAATTTTGCAACCAAGTGTTGTATTGACGAGTTCTGGATCTCGGATCTATAGCCCGCCTTCTCTCAAAGGTCGCTTTACTGTATCCCAACTGACCAAATGAAACTTACGTTGGTTCCCTTTCCCACCTCGCCACAAGAAGTCTCTCAACAATTTGTTGATTTGCCCAGATATCGATTTAGGTGCCAAGAGGTAGGATGCTTGGTAGATCGGCAGTGCAGAAAGGACTGCTTTTATCAGAGTTAATTTACCTCTGTGGGTGAGCCAATGTCCTCCCCAAGCATCGATTTTACCTTTGATTTTTGTTAAAACTCCTTCCCACAAGTTGACTTTGTTTATGCCCAATGATAATGGTAGCCCAAGGTACTATATATTTTCCCATTTTGAATGCCCTTTGAACCCCAGGTTGCATGTTATCATTTGTGTTTCATGTTCTGTTGTATTCCAACTGTAGACAACACTTTTCCTTTCACTTATCAGAGCTCTAGACACTTTGCAGTATGCTTGAAGAGTATCCTTGAATGTAGAGGCTACTCTGTTAGAGGCTCCTCCAAGCATGAGAGAGTCATCCGCAAACAGAGCATGATTTATAGGTTTAAGATCCTTCGTTATGCTCAAGCCTGGGGCAGCTCCTATTATCCTGTCCTGCTCCAGCTTCCTGTTGAGTGTATTCGCCATTAAAATGTACAGAAATGGAGAGAGGGAGCAGCCTTGCCTCAACACCCTCGAAGATTTAAAAAATTATATTGGCCTCCCATTTACCAAAGGGGCTATCCATGGGCTATGGGTACAGGCTTGTATCAGATTTACAAACTCTTGCTCGAAACTAAATGAAAGAAGCACTTGATAAAGGAAGGACAACTTTACTCTGTAGAAGGCATTGGCCATATCTAGCTTAATCAACATGCCTTTCTCTTTTCTGATATTGTTGGAATGCATAGCTTCCTGAACTTGGATTACATTGTCCAGGATGTGTCTCCCTTTGACGAATCCTCCTTCCGATTCTGAGATGAGCTTGCCCAACAAAGGCTTTATTCTGTTTGCAAGGAGTTTTGCAATTATCTTGTAAGAGGCGTTACATAGGGAGATTTGCCTGAATCTATCAAAGGAGGCGGGATTTGTTTCTTTTAGGATTAATGCGAGGAAAGTTGAATTGGTGTTGCCTCCCAATTTTGCTTTCTGTTGGAATCCTTTTATCATTCCGATGAGGTCAGGTTTGATTATATTCCAGCATATCCTATAAAAATGAATAGTGAACCCATCTGGCCCTGGGGCTTTGTCAGGATCCATGGACCAGATGATTTTGCTGATTTCTTCTTCATTGGTTGAGCTCAATAATGTTGTGTTATCTTCTTTTGTGAACAGAGCCAGAATGTTCTTGAGGAATTCTTTATTGCCTTCTTCATTATCATCGTTCTCTTTGCTGTAAAGATGGTGGAAATATGAGACAACAACAGCCTTTATTTGGTCTGTTCCTTTGCAAAGCTTCCCGTCGTTGGTTGTAATCTTAGAGATGCGGTTCCTGGAGAGGCGGGCTTTAAATTGACGGTGGAAGTAAGACGTATTTCTATCACCAGCTTCCATCCAAAGGCTGCGGGATTTTAGTCTCCAGTATTCTTCTTCGTTTCTGAAGGAGCGGTAAGTTTTACATTGGGTTGCTTGCTCCTTTTCCAGATCTGTTTTGGAAATATCTATTGTTTCCATTTCATTCTACAACTTTCCCAACTGTTGCACTGACTCCTTTCTTTGGGTATTGGGATTTCTTACCAGGAGTTTGCTCCATTCCTTGAGGGATTTTTTTGTTATTTTTAATTTTTGTTCCCAGACATAGTTGGGAGAGCCAATAACTGAGGTGGACCATGCCAGTCGGACCGTCTCTGCAAAGCCGCTCTTTTCTTTCCACAGTGGGTTGAATCTGAACGAGATTGGGCCTAGTTTTTCTGCATCCTCTAGCGAAAGCAGGATGGGCTTGTGATCCGAGGTAAGCTTGGGGAGGATGGCTGTGGAGATTAGCTTCCTTTCCATCAACAGAGTGCTTTGGACCAAAAACCTATCCAATCTGGCAGATATGTGTTCCTCCCCTGTCCTGTTATTGATCCAATTGTAAAGCCCTTTGCGTGGTTTAAAATCCATTAGGTCCCAATGTTGTATCATGTCTTCTACTACATAAATCATTTGGTCCTTGCTGGTCCTTCCTCCCCTCTTTTCTTTTCCATTCATGACGAGGTTAAGGTCTCCAACAATGATTATGTTGTTTGGGGAGTTTAGTTCTAGAAACTCCTTTAAAGTTTTCCAACAATCTTTCTTTTCAGAATGCAAAGTCGATACATATAAATTGAATAATGCGATGGTTAACTTACTTGATATGTGCTTCAGCTCTATAAGGCTCCAATGTTGAGTGTTGTAGGATTTGACGAGTCTGAATTGTTCTTCCTTCCACAGTGTTGCTATTCCTCCAGAGGAGCCCCTTGCACTAATTGTTTTCCCTGTATTCTTCTGCCATTTTTTTTTGCTAATCTGTAGAAGGGATTCCCCTTCGATTTTTGTCTCTTGGAGCATGAGGATGTTTGTTGGTTCCACTTTCATCAGATCCTTGACCGCTTCAATTTTCGACGAATTCCCCAGACCTCTACAGTTCCAAGAGACGATTTTCATTACTTACTGGTGGGGGTGGTTGGGCCTCCTCCTTTTAGAGACCTTATTCTTGTGTTTCTTCCGATTGACATTTCTATGGTAGGTTGTCTTCCTTGGGTCTTTTGTCTTTATACCTCTTCCTCCCTTGCTTCTCTGCGGGAATTCCTTCCTGCTCTTTTGGCTGGCCTTTCTAGGATCTCATCCTCTGAGGAGCTTGGTGTTTCTAATACTTTCTTTCTAGCTATGTCAGCATATGAGGGAGAGGGGGCTACTTCCAGGGTTCCTGTCGTTTTCCCTTGTTCCCCTGTGTCTTTCCCATTTGGGAGGGGTTTTGATTGTTCCCTGCTGTCCATAATTGTTCTGGTTCTTCTGTGTCCTTATTGGGCTCTTATGTTTGAGGTCCTGATTGCGGCGTGGGATTGGAGCTCCCGTCGATTTTCTCTTGCCCCAATTAGTTGGGGTTGCAATTCTTCGTTGTTCCTTTTCTTTTAGATTTTGCTATCCCTGTTTTCTGAACTATGATCCATTGATTTTCTTTCGTGTTCTCACTCTCCTCTGCATTATTTTTTTTGCAGTGTCTTGCAAAGTGGCCATAGTCGTGGCAGTGCCGACATTTGAAGGGTAGCTGCTCATAGTCTAACTCCTGAATATGCGTCCAATCTGCAAAAGTTAGTTTGATTGCCTTTGGTAATCCCGCTTCCAGATCGACCTCCACATAGATTCGTGTGCATGAATACTGGTCTTTTCTCACTGCTTGGTCAATGTACCTTCCGAGCGTATTGCCGATTGCATGCAGTGATTTTTTATTCCAGCAATGTAAAGGGAGATGAGGTAGACGAACCCACACTGGAATGACGGATGGCACATCTTGAGCTGGATCGAAATCCGGGGTCCATTTGTTCAGATATAACCCCTGTGGCCCCATGAAGTATGGGTCGTTTCTGAAAATGAGGTTTTTTTCCTCAAGGTTTTCGAAAACGAATACAAAGTATCCTTTCCCTACAAAATGACTCTTTATTCCTTCTGAGATGAGCGGACTCCAGTTCCTCTGCACCCAAGCTTCAACGGATTTGGGAGAGGGCCAGAGCCGGGTAAATTTCCCAATAAGACCTATGTCTGCTAGATTGACTGTCGATCTGCAAGTTTCTTCTAGAGGCAATTCAACACTTGGGATGCATTCTAGTTTCTTTACGAATTTATGTTGTGATGCTGACGGCGGTCTCTTGGAAGCTTCAACAACGAGCTTCCTGGAGGCATCGAACCCTGGCAAAGGGGATGGGGTGGGGACGACACCCCCACCAACGTCCATGGGTAGAGAACCCATGCTCCCCGCGTTATGCTCCTCACGCGTTAGGTCGCGCTCCCAATCCAACAGGAAGGGTTATTTTTTTTAGTTTCATTTTGTAAAATACCATTTAATTTAACTAATTATAAAGTTATAAAATAACTTTAATTTAAATATATTAAATATATAATAATAATATATAATTAAAATATATTGATTTTCTATTAAAAAAAATCTCAATTTGTTAGAATTTTTTTTTAATTATTAGGTAAATTTTTTAATTATTATGTAATTTTTTTAATTATTAAGTAATGGATAACTTTAAGGTTTTCCATTTTAAGTAATGGATAACATATTACGAGTGAAATGTATCACTTATGTAAAGTGTATTAATTAAAATCAAAACATAATAAATTTTAAATTTAATTTAAATTTCTATTTTTCTTAAATTAAATTTTTATTTTATATATACATTTTATAACATATGATAAGTATAACTTATAACAATTAAAAATTCATTTTTTCATACATTTTATAACATATTATGAGTAAAATGTATCACATTTATAAAAGCGTATTAATTAAAATTAAAACATAATACATTTCAAATTTAATTTAAATTTATAATTTTTTTAAATTAAATTTATATCTTATATATTATGAGGGAAAATAAATTTATATTTTTCTTCTATATAGAATGAGAGAAATCAATCACATAATTAATATTTATTAAGTTTTATCTTCTATATAAAAATCTAACAAAATAATTAATATTTATTAATTAAAAAAAATGATAATTTTTCAATAATAGAATTTAATTTAAATTTATTTAAATTTGTAATTTTTAATATTTGTTAATTTTTTAGGATATTTGAGAATGTTTTGTAAAGTTATATAAAATCAATTTCGAGAGAATTATAACTCGTATATGTATGTATTTGAGTTGAAATAAATGTTATTAAAATTATTTTCAACAATGATTATAATATGGAAGAATTTTAAATATACATATATTTTGGATTATGAGAACATAATATTCACATGCAAAATATGTCATATTTCATGACATTTACAAACCACTTGTTTACATGTTTCATTTAATTTTACCTAATGAAAAATGAACCAAATCAAACCAAAAAGATGAAAATTTCCAAAAGAACTGAATTTAAATATTGACATTGATTAGAATAAGGTAATTCAAGACCTACAAGTGTTGATTCACGAATCTGCTCAATTTTTTATGGGATAAAGTAGAAGAAAAAAATATAGGACTTTTCTCCTCAAGGAACATAGGTCATGGTAGGTGGAACAAAAATACATCAAGAAATTGATACATATCTCTTACTCATATAAGGATTTGATTCATTTTAAGAACTCTAATTGTCTTTCAACTCACTCTGTACTTGTACTTGCTTTTTGTTGTATCTTATTTTGAGAACTTAAAAAATATGATTTTCTTTTTTTTTAACAAAATAAAAATTAAGATTTTATTTTATTTTTCTTAAATTCATAATTTATAAGTGTAAAGAGGTATCAAATTTTTTAATAATATAATGAGTAATTTTTTACATTTATTTTTCTATTATATATTTTTATAGAAGAGGGGCTTTTGAGTTTCTATTATATATTTTTATAGAAGAGGGGCTTTTGAGTTTCTATTATATATTTTTATAGAAGAGGGGCTTTTGAGAATATAATGGTTAATAGATTATATTATGAGCATTTTTTATTTTATTTTTTTATTTTTTATTTTTTTAATTTAATAAAAAAATTCAGATATATATATATAACATGTATTAAGAACATGAGTTTGTTCTTTTAGGTTACATGTTCAAATCCAGAGGGGTAGGGTATGTATACTTTTGTAGATTTTACCACTGAAAGCCCTAGTTGAGGGAGTCTCATATACCAATTTGGTTTTTGGCTTGGTCGTGACCTTAAAAATAGATTATTATTAGTAGTAGTATTATATTTTGCTTCAACTTATAAAAATATCCTACAATAACAATAATTGATTTATCATATTGTGAAATTCTTTTTGAAAAATACCTATCGCTAAATAATTGCTTTACTATATTGTGAACCTCTTTTTCAGAAATACCTATCATTGAATAATTGATTTATATTGTGAACCTCTTTTTCAAAAATACCTATCCCTGAATATAATACCATACTCACAAAAAAATTATCCAAACTTTACAAATAATATAAAAAATTACCCTGTATCTATGTACCAAATCATTCAATTAAAACATGCATATTAGAAGTGATTCACATAACATCCATCATTAATAACATAACAATAATTATTCATAGTATTCACATATACATATGTCCACATGTCCATAAACTCAAATGCCAATGTTTAATAGTGTTCCACATATAATAAGAAATGAAAATACAAATATAATAAGAAATGAAAATACAATTAGGTCATGAGTAAATTTAATTGTCTAGGTCAAAATGGAGTTTTACAAACACTGTGAGCAAATTATGTTTTTGGTTTTTGAAAGTGCAATGACAACTCATTGCTAGATTTCAATGGGAAATAAACATAAAATAATAAACATAAAATGTGTTGAAAAATGATATGTGTTGCTGGTGGTTCCCCTTAATCATGTAGTTTCACTCATGGTTTTACTATGCCCACGATGTTACACATTGACCCAAAACATTATAAAAATTTAAAACCCACTAAATGGATCTAACCTAAGTTTGAAATTTTATTACCTAAGTTTGAAATTTTATTATTGTTATCTTATATATTTGAACTTTATAATTTCTAATTATTATAATATAAAAATGGTTATTTTATATATTTGTTTCTAGTTCCTAGACCGGACCACCCTACTATTCTAAGAAGGGATTGAATAAGGTGGGTGGAATTTTGAAGGTGGGTGAGAGAAAAATGTAAGAAAAGTGGGATCTAGCAGCCGGGGAATCCGTAAAAACTTGGGATCCAACACCTTTTATAATAGTAGTAGAGTACCAGCAACGCTTTGAACTCAATATTTTGGTTTTTTATTTCCCCGGCGGATGGAGCAACATCTCTATCTGCTGGAAGTATGAGCACTGGTACTTCTTAGCCAGCTCTCTAACTACCTTCTCACTCTTAAATTTACCACTTGGTTATCCCTAATTTCCCTCAATTTACTTATTTGGTGGGGGGGCGGTCGAGAGTTCGCTTACTCACCAACTTTATAATTTCTAATTATTATAATATAAAAATGGTTATTTTATATAGTTGTAGCGAGATAAGTGAGATGTAATTTACAATAGGCCATATATGAGATGAATAATGCAATACTAGGTTTTTTTTTTTCCATGAAAAAAAATTCCACAATTTTATAAAGTGTATAAAATTATTTACAGCGCTAAAGCACATGGAGGATATTCATCAAATCGAAGCTATTGTCATGTCGGCCACTCCAAGCTGAACAATAGATACAATGATTTTTATCGCTGTCCAATGGCTGGGCTTTTGACAGCTAAACATGGAATGAACCATATCGGCGGGTCATTTACTGTGCTGAGGATCAGGATCACATCCCCAGTGGTCCTTTTACAAAAAATAAAACACTGGAGATTCCCATACCCGATGATCTATTTTTTGAGGACAGGGAATAAAAACAAGAAAAGAAGCAATGAGAAAAGTTAGGCTACGGCCAATGACTAGCTAAAAACAGACAAAAAGTACCCTGAGGTGAGAGACGGCCTGGAGCTGAATCAAAAGATGTTGATGGTTGTGATTTGGCTCTCGCTCCCACTGTCACTGTGGAATAACAATAAACAACCTGCTACCTCCTTTAACGCTCTCTTTGAGAGAGCATCAGCTTCGCCGTTGTATGCTCTGGGAAAATGTTGAAAGCGGATATTGGTGAACCCTTTGGCTAGATGCATTGTTTTTTGTTTCCAGGGTTCAACATTGATCGCACTGAGTTTGGATTTTTGTGAAATCCAGTCAATGATGACCTT
>ML777845.1:599877-628950 GCA_009831015.1 Picea engelmannii | reverse complement strand
GTATGTAGATTTTTTAGGCCCCATCCACCCGCCTTTCTGGGTCTAGCCAAGATCTCCCAGCTACAAAGATGAAAACAATGCATTTTCCCGAGTCCATTCCACAAAAAATTGGTAGAAAGTCTCCGGATCGTGTTGATAATCTTTCTTGGAATCTTTTCCAAAGTCATCCAGTATACCGCCAGTCCTTCTAATACTGTCTTTACCAGTATGAAACGGCCCCCTAGAGATAACCATTTATTACACCAGCCTCCTATTTTCTTTTCAAATAATTTGACTAGCCACAGCCAATCGTCTGGTGTAGAGGCTCCAATCTTCAGCTGGAAACCGAAATACTTCAAGCCTTCTCTTAAATCAATAAATGAATATGGAATGGCTCGCTTGAAAATAATAAGCTCTGGCTCCGAGAGTCCCCAATAGTGTACAGAAGATTTTGTAAGATTAATTGAGAGGCCTGAGGCAGAACAGAAACGGGAAAGGGCCTCCTGAATGATGGACCACTCCGCTAAGTTGGCTCTCGACATGATAAGGAGGTCATCAACAAACATAAGGTGAACTATGTTTATGAGCTTTGAAACTTTGATTCCTGTGATTTTATGTTCGGAGCAGCACTTTTTGAGAAGGAGGTTGAACCCCTCCATGATCAAAATAAAGAGGTAAGGCGAGAGTGGACATCCCTGGCGGAGGCCCCTCTCACTTTTAAAATAACTGGTTGCCTCACCATTGACAATAACAGCAAAATTTGCAGTAGTAACACAAGCTATGATCCAGTTTGTCAGCTTGACTCCAAAACCAACAGCATGGAGCACAAGTCTGAGAAAATCCGAGTCGATGCTATCAAAAGCTTTGTTGATGTCAAGTTTCATTACCAGTGCTTTTAATTTTTTTTTTTTGATGCTGTGTAAACACTCGTGGGCTGCTCCGATCGCGTCCTGAATTCTCCTTCCCTTAAGAAAGCCCAGTTGTTCCGAGGATATGATCCTTTCGAGGATGGGCTTAATCCTGTTTGCGATGACTTTGGAGATTAATTTATAAATAAGATTACATAGGGAGATCGGGCGAAAGTCCTTGAAGGAGAGGGTGTTTGAAATTTTTGGAATCAGAACCAAGAATGTGGCATTTAGGCACCCGGAAATTTTACCCCTAATCCGAGAGTCTTCCACCATTTGTAGGAGATCTTCACCCACAAGGTCAAAAAAGAAAATGAAGAATTCGGTTGTCCAACCGTCCGGGCCCGGACTTCGTTCTTTTTTGAAATGGATCAGGATGTCTTTTATCTCAGCAAGTGTAACAGGTTTGATTAACTCCGAGTCTTCATCTGAGGAAATAAAACGTGAAAATAGGCCAGCAGTCGAGACCAAATCGGGGAGAGACTGTTCACTGGGAGCTTTGAATAAATGTAAAAAGTGTTTAACCGCCTCAGACTTTATCTCCTCTTGACCTCGGATAGTCCCATTACCACTTGTGCTGCTGTCTATAGACCAGATAGATTTTTTGCTTCTATTAGCGCTTGCCAACCTGTGAAAAAATTTTGTATTGGAGTCGCCGCTCGTGAGCCAAGTAGCTCGACTTCGCAGACACCATGCCTCTTCCTCCTGACGCAGAATGGATGATCTGTTTGATTCCAGCGCGGAGAGTCTGGTTGTATCATCCGAAGTTAATGCCGATGTAGAAGAGGATGTAATGAGTGACTTAATCTCGGACTCCAGCTCCTGTAGACGAAATTTGTCGGCCCTTCTAATATCCAGAATCCAGAATGCAATACTAGGTTAATAAATTAAAATAGAAGAAAAAACATTTTCTATCGAATGAATGATGCAATATAATGTATAAATTAAAATAGAGGAAAAAAAAAAATCATAATGGAAAAAAATGATTAAATGAGAAATCAAATAAACATATTAAAAAAAACATTTAATTTAATAAATTTAATAAAGTCACACTTGAATCAAATAAAATAGTAAATAAATAAGAAACATTTTCGAATCAACAACATCTTATGGTTATGAGCTTAATATATTCTTCTTTTTAAATAAGTGTTTCCCTCAACATTGATGAATTGTGGATACTTCTCTATGAAGAACTCATCTTCCCAAGTTGCATCTTTTGTTCACATGGTTTTCCACATGATGAGGTGTTCAATTATTGCTTAGTCCTTTAGTTGCTTGATCTATGTTTTAATCATTGTTTCAAGTTTAAGTATGATTTTTCCCTCTTCATCAAGCTATTGAAAAATACTTTGATATGGTATATTGTCACCAATTACCTATTTAAAAAAGAATCATGACAGACTAGATGTGCACATGGAGAGGGAGGAAACTCCACTCTATAATCCATACCACAAGTCTTATACAACACCTTATAAAAACCATAGTACTTGGGTGCTAATTTGATATCCTTTTTTTTTATTGCTTGAGGGACATTTATTTGTCTGATTGTAGCCTCATAAATACCCAAACCCCCACGTCAAAGTGTCTTCAATTGTGATGTTGATATGTTGCTTATTTCATCCCATTTTGTTCTATAGCCAAGTTGTTCTTCAATAGTTGGAGAAACACTTGTTGGCATTAGAAATGGTCTTCCACTACTTGAACCTAATTAGGTTTCCCTCTCAAAGATGAAGTGATGGATGGGCGATTATACCCATAAAGTGCCATAAACATGGACATTTTGGATGAAGTATGTAAAAGTTGTACCACCATTATGTCAAAGGTACATAATGACTAATTATCAAATGCAAAGAAACAAAGATAATCTTCCAAACATTTATCTGTAATCTCAATTTTCCCCTGATATAGGGGATGGTACAAGGAGTTGAGAGTCAGTTGAGTATCCAAACAAGAAAACAAGTCTATCCAAAAATTACTAGTAAAAATTGGATCTTTGTCACTTACAATAATCTTGGGGTTTCCATGCATCTTTTAAATTTGTTTCCATGAGAAAAAATGGGCATACTTTGTGAGTCAATCCACCATCACCATGATGGCATTCTTCCCTTTAGACTTTAATAGACTTGTGATAAAATCCATTGACATATCTTCCCAAAACTGATTTCATATGGTTAACAATTCTAGAAGACCCAATGTTTTTATCACCTCTCCTTTGTTATTTTGGAAAACCTAACACTCCACCACAAACTTTTGAACATCAATTTTAAAACCTTCCAAAAAAAATTCCTTCTTGATCCTATGATAAGTTTTTCAAAAATCCCGAGTGTTCACCTATAGACCTTCTATTTGAGTTGGGATTTCTTACATATATAGAGAGGATCCTTATACTAGAGTGAATCATTCTACCGCATCAATTTATCTAACGTGCTAGATTCATGTTGTAGTTGTTGAATGCGATGCCATGTATTATGGTCCAACTACCATTTTATCCTTACTTTTTTCACCCAATCAACATGTAGAATGAAAATAGAACAAAGTAAGGTCTCAATGTCCTCTTCTTTCCTTGAAAGTGCATTTTTCACCATACTCTCTTTCAATTTTTTGCAGATAATTTCAAGTTCTTAAGCTAGCATTTTTGTGACCCATTTTTGTTTCTCTTCTTAAGATATTTGTTGTTCCAAGAAGTACTTCAGATTATCATGATATGTTTTTAATTTAAAGTTTATTCTTATTAGGTAAAGTTGTCATTGCTTAACTACATGTAGTATGGACAATATTTCCTTCTCATAAATTGGTTTGAGGAAGTTTTTTCCTTTAAGTTAGCATCTTTCAAAGGAAAGAGACCTTCATTTTTTAATCAAAAATTCACCAATGCCATGCCTCAAGTCGTCACACTCCACAATAAGTGTTTTTGTGAAATCAAGCATCCTTTATCAAAAGATTGGGTTACTTCTTGAGTCCAAGAAAATGCATCCCTTTTCAATAATGATGTTAGAGGTCCGACTATTTGACCATAGTTCTTGACGAACTTGTGGTAATAACCTGTTAACCTTAAGAATTCCCTAAGATTATTCAAGGTTTTGGGAATTTTCCATTCCATCATAACTCTAAGTTGTTTAGGGTTCACCTCGAGGCCCTCATGAGATATGATATCCCCTAAATATTCCACCTCTTCAACCCCAAAATCATGCTTCAAAGGATTCACATATAGTTGTTCCTCCTCCAATACTTTTAATGCTATGTCAACATGTTGTACATGCTCTTCTCAATATTTGTTATAAATTATTATATCATCATAAAATACCAACATAATTTTTTTGAAGAATATGGGATTGAAAATAGAATTCATCCAGTTTTGAAATGTGTAGGGTGTTGTTGGCACAATCCATTTTGGGGAAAAGTGTAGTAATTAATGAAGGTAGTTAGAAAATGGACCAAAGAAGGAGTGCGCGCCGAAAAATAGGGAAAAGTAGCACCGGGAAACCAGGAAATTCAAAGAAAGGAAGAAATATGCGGATCAACGAGGAAAATGGTTGGATTTTGGACCAACCACGATCAAGGGGTTAGAAATTGGACAAATCTAATCCACCTAGGGTTAGTGGGTTAGGGTTTTGGTCATTTTTGTAATGGATAATTAACCCATTTTTGTAATAGAAATATGTGTTGTGATATAGCAGAGAGATGTGATGTGATACTTACATATGTGATATAGATATGAGTGGAGAAACAGAGGTACGATATATCAAGCATTGTAAACAAGGGTAAGGTCGTAAGTCATGAGTTGTGGAGCTCATTGTGATCCTTGTCAGCCTCAAATGTAATGTGCGCAATGTTATAACCTTGAATCAAAATAATAAAAGAGCCAAGAAAGCCAGATATTTGTGGACATAGCCCAAGGGGTGAACCACAATAAACTTTGCATCTCTGTGTGGAATTCTTATGTTATTTCTTGCAAACATTTAGTTATGATGAATGGATTAATCTGTCAGTAGTAAAATGCAACACACAATAAGAGTAACATGGATAATTACTGCAGAATAACCCTAAATGAATGAAATTGATGACTAAATGATAGATCTGAGATGTAGTTATGTGTTGAATTAATAGAATAATATGTGTGATGTGTTTTGATGTAGAAAGAATGTCTCCCATCCCCACATAACTCTCCCTTCCAAGACTGTAGACATTTGGGTCATGTAGTCACCATAATCCATATCGAGTGAGACTGCATTGTGCACTTTGTGCATAGTGTTGCCTTCTAGTCTCTAGAAGGGCCAATGGTTTGCATGTTTTTGTTGGAAACCTAAAGTAGAACCTAGGACAACCTAGAAACCTCCAACAAATGGTTCCATTTCTGGTTGGAACCTAGAAGAACAGATTGGAAAGGACTTGTTGAGAAGAACAATCAAGAGAATGAAGGATTAGAAAGGGATTTTTAGACCATGGAACCCAACTAAACAGGATATGGAATGATGGTTGACAACAAAAGAGATCGATTTTTCACAAAAAGACAATAGAAACCCTAAGTATACACCGCACCACTAGTTGCAGAGGTATGTATTCACTGATCTTCATGAGGCATTTTTCTGTGAATTTCCACATTTTCTATAGGAGTGGATATTGATATTAAAATACACTCACCCAAATAAACAGATAAGACCAATAGAATGGAATATTGAAAATATTGTGCATCTACCAAAATTCAACAACAAATGCACGCGCGCAGTCGATTTCAAGCTAGATAACATTATTACAAGATTCATTACCGAGTTTGTAGTCGATACTACAAAATCATACACTGTTGCAGAGCATGATTTTTTGAAGGGTCCAAGAGGAAGATATATTAGATCACTCTACACATCAATCAATATTTGGTTGCATGATAAATGTGTGATGATAATGGAGTTTGACAACTAAATAACTCTGCAGGCATGGGGAGACTAGGGGAAACACTAAGGATGATCTGAGACATGGAGAGGGATCTGGAAAGAGGTAAGAAGAAGAAAATTATAGACCCCATTATGATCGATGAAGAAGAGATCAAGGAAATAATGGACATAGTGGGAACAATGTGCAGCGAAAGACCCTACCAATATAATATTAATAGGAAAAAGAGAGCAGTAGCCGAGAGGGAAGGCTTGGAAAGTGATGAAGAATAGTAGAGGATCTTCGTGCTATGGAGCAGGTTGAGGAAATCATGCACATCACATACAAAAAAAAAACCATAGGTCAAAGGTCCAGTGCAGAAGAAGGAACTCCATTCCATATCAAAATTAGTGTGGAACCCATGACCCCATGTGCGACTAAGACATCAAGAAAGAAAGAAGCTTTTAGACAACCAGAAATTAGTGGAAAAAGGATTCCAATAGGTCAAGGGACCAGTGGAAATTCAAGTAGAAGTACGAGTTCAGGTAGTAGTAGTCAGTTATCTACACCGCACGAAGGTAGTACCACAAATTTTACAATGGCAGGAGTAGATCCAACCATTCGGTTAACAAAATTTCATGGAGAAAGGTTGGAGGACCCAAAGAAACATCTATTTATTTGTGAAAATATTTGGGCAACTAAACAGATCATGGATGAAGACAAAAAAGTGGCTCATCTCGCAATTACATTAAGAAATCGTTCACTGGATTGGTTTATGAGCCTAGCAGTGAACAATCCACAAGGAGCACCTACAACCGTCGCAGATGTAAAGAAGGCACTAATCAATGAATTCCAACGACCAAGTTCAGAAGGTCAATTTATGAATGAGATGATAGAAATCAAATATAAGCCATGATATTTGGTTTTCAGAAGTTCAAGTGATTGAAAGGTAAGTTCAAATATCTCATAAAAGACATGAAACATAGGAAACTATTATTAGACTCATTATTCCCACATTTTAAATATCCATTAAGGCAACAGAAGTTCCAGACTCAGGCTGAGGCTCTACAAGAAGACTTACAACTGGAAGAAAACCAATATAAACATACAGATCCATCTATAAAAGAGCTGAGACAGGATCTCAATAATCTAACATTTAAGTTGAATCAGAACAAAGGCAAGGAAAATAGGGAAGTTGTCTGGTGTACCTTATGCAGAACAGAAGGACACCACAAAAAGGAGTGCCCAACATTTGTGTAGTATTTGGGAAAAAGGTTGTTGAATCCCTTACCCACGGGAGGATTATGGTGTGAAATCTGTAAAACACCTGGACATGATCCATGTCATTTTCCAATGATGAAAAATACCAAACAGTACCTAAAAGTACATTCTGCAATTTGTGCAACTTTGTAGGACATGAGGATAAGGATTGTCGAACCATGGAACTTATGAAGGAAAGGACCTCATATGATTATAGGTTGCAGGATGAACTAATGATAGGTCCACCTGCATCGCAGTATAATAATGCACAGTGGTTTGCAACGCCACCACAATATGATCAAGTACCATAGTATAATACACTACGCACAGACAATTAAGGCAACGAAGGAGGATTCGAAAGAGAAGGACGTGGAAGAGGAGGATTTGGAAGAGGCAGAGGACCAATAACCTGCCACAATTTCCAACAACCTGGACATTATGCAAGGGATTGTCCACAACCACCAACAACATGCATGTATTGTTGCGTAGCAGATCATACTACAGAAGATTGTTCAATACTTCTGACAAAAATACAGGACAGAAGGAATCAGAATAACCAGAATGTTCAATGGATTGTCGTTGAAACTAGAGATGATGGGAAAACAAATAATATAATTACTCGAGGTGGAACCAAAATAGGAGCAGACGTAGAAAATCATATTCAACACCAATGGGTGAGAAAAAATACAACACCTCAATGGAATTTTGATGCACGCAAGGAAAAAGAAACATTCAAGCAGGCCAAACAAGAAATTGTGTAGGAGAATATTGTTTCTACTTCAAATGCACAGCCGAGATATGATGGGCCAGTATATGATATGCCTCATCCATATGATCATACCCGTGGAGGTCAGCCTTCAAAAAAGGTAAGTAATCTAAAAAAATTATGGTGTCTTGCTTGAAGTTATTGAATGATCAAGCATATATACAAGTATTACAAAGTTTGTTAGAAAAATGAAATCCTAAAGAAGAGATAAAACTAGAACAAAAGATAATAAATCATGTCCATAGGAAGACAAGAACAAATAGAGAGTTCAAACTAAATGCAAATATTGGAGACTTTAACATGGGTGACATCATATTAGATTTGGGATCTGAGGTAAATGTTCTTCCTAAGAAAACATGGAACTGCATGGGGGAACGTACACTGAGTTATTCACCCATTCAGTTGAAACTAGAAAACCAACATAGGGTGATACCAATTGGTCGATTGAAAGACATACCAGGGGATTTAGATGGTGTGAATAGTATGGCATATTTTGAGGTAATATATATTGTGGATAATACTACACCTTATCCAACATTGTTGGGATTGGATTGAGCATTTGACAATCAAGCTATCATCAACTTGAAGACCCGGAAAATGATTTTTGAATCAAGAGAATATAGATTCATAGCACCATTAGATCCTTCAGAAGGTTGAATATATGTTGAACCAATGATAGATAACTTTATCACAGAAGAAATAAACCAGTTCTATGGAACTACCACGCACGAGGAAGATTACAATAACCCAACAATAGATGGAATTCTTAGTTGGAGAAGCATCAATTATTGTGCTTCATATTCTGACACAGGACTGGAGAATTGACAACAACGATTACATGAGATATCCACTAGAATATGTGCAAGAATAACATGCACACGAAGATGGGTTGGCACAGAAGTAAGATAACCTCCAAGTTTTTATGGTCAAAAATATTTGGAAGAATTCTTAACAAAGTTTGAGTTAGAAGTCCTGGAAAGTCAAAGGTTATTAGTTTTAGATATTTCCTTGAAAGAAACACTTGCACATTTGTGGGGTACTCACAAAGAAAAGATCCATGATTGGTATCAATGCAAAAGATTACTGTGCATCATATTTGGAGCAAAACAGGAGAATAAACATATGGAGAAATACAATGGAAGAGGAAAACCTAGAGAACATATAGACAAATGAACAACCCAAAGGAGATAGATACCACCAAATGAATGACCACATCACTTCATCCATAGATTAGAAGGCATACCAAGAAATTGGTCGTATACAGAACTGGAACTACACAGAAGAACTAGAAATTGGAAATATTTGCAGTAGAACTTTGTAATCACGTTTTCATTTGAACATGAGAATCTAGTGATGGATGCAACATTGAAGTTGATAAAAGAAAATATTTTTGAAGAACTTGAAGTTGAAATTGTAACATATTATCAGAATCACAATCAACAAATAGGCATATAATTGTTACATTGTTACAACGTCGCAGAAGAAAACCCGCGTGATATTTAGATAACGGAAGTTGAAGGGGAAAGAGAGGTGGAAGGCCCACAATTACAATCAGAAGAATTTGTTGCACCACTGAATATAAATAAAGTTAATATTGGAACAGAAGAGAATCCAAAGATTGCAAGTATTTGTGACTATTGGGACAACCACATAGTGGAAAGAATAATAGAACTATTGCACGAATATAATGATCTATTTATAGAAATGTTTTCTAAAATGAAGGGGTTGGAAGGAGAACTTGGAGAAATGAATATTCCTCTGGGACCAGATGCCAGACCAATAAGATAGATACTCTATAGGCCGAATCCAGTATATAAATAGAAAGTTAAGGAAAACATTGATAAAATGTTAGAGGGTGGTATAATAGAACATGTTGAAGAATCTGAGTGGATTAGCCTTATGGTAGTTCAGGAGAAGAAGCATGGGGGGATAAGGATCTGTGTGGACTTGAGGAAGTTGAATTATGCATGTCTGCATGATCCCTTTCCTACTCCATTTACAGATGAGGTATTGGAAAATGTAGGAGGACAAGAAGCATACTCATTTACTGATGCATTTTCAAGGTATCACCAAATCAGAATAGCACTAGAGGATCTTAATAAGACTTCATTTTCCATAGAATGGGGGTCATATCAATACACAATGTTTCCCTTTGGATTGAAAAATTCCCCTGTTATTTTTTCAAGGGTAGTGGTAGTTGCATTTAAATATTTTATACATAAATTTTTGGAGATTTATCTGGATGATTGGACAATATTTAGCCTATTGAAAGATCATGTTGAAGTTTTAATATTAATGTTAGATAGGTGTAGACTGTAACGTCCCCGACCATCAACCCACTTTCCAGGAAACGCTACTACGCGAAAACATTCTCATACTTATATAGTATGCATTTAATTGAAGTTAAATGTATTAACAGAGTAAACACATAATTACTGCTAACATATAGAATTAATGGAATCAAAAGTAAATATCATCACAGTGGAATACATGATAATATTGCAAGCATCACATACATGCATTTTAATTGAAATTAAACACGTGCATATACTTATCTTTGAAACTGTAGTAACTCCACCAACCACGTGCAGACCTTCCACGAACCTCCCAGCCTTAGACCATGCTACTCATCACGCTCAGCAGTGGGTCACCCCCGAGATGGGACTAAGCTCCACCTAAGGTAACATAATCCTAGACTAGGCTGAGGTTATAGGAAAACTGCACAGAGCAAACGGAAGGATTCTCTCCAGGAGCCTTCTTACGCCCACTACTCACGGAATATCATTCCCCACATGCTTGTTCCATCTGTGAGTAGACACCTTCACAAGCACAGTCCATTGATGCTTCACCTCCCTCTCTGGGCCTCGAAAATAGGCTAGATCGAGAACTCTCAGAGCTCCATAGCTGGTGCTGGACTCTCTTTGGGAGAAAACCACTTCCCAATAGACTCTCTCACCTGGAGAGAGTTACTCATAGGCTTGACAACCTGCCTCTTCTACCATGGGCCTGACAACCCGGTTCTTCGAATAGTTTCAACCCAATTCCCGCAAGTTCAGGTTGACAACAACAACAACAACTTTGGCTAACTCACAGGTGACAACAGGAATGAGAAAAAATGGGTGTGGATGTCTAGAAGATGACAACAACCACGTTTCAGCACTCATTCACGCAAGGATGAAAGTCGCAACAGTAGATGGGCATAGGTCCGAAAATGGCAACATCCAGATGCTAGACACAACACACTCAAGAAATTTCCCCAATGTCGGTTTCCACAGAAGACACAAAACAATTCACTGGTTTTGGTTCTCAGAATTGCATGAGGGTAAAACCATAGAGGTTCCAAAGAAGAGGAAAATGGTTTTTAGAAAGAGGATCTGGAAACTGGTAGCACAGACGCAACAATGGAGGACCCACCCCCAACACGGCTCAACTCAACAGTTTTAACTGCATGTGCCCAGGTCGACACTTGTCTTCCTGGAGTTGCATGCGTTCCCTTTGGCACATGTTCCCCCTTCCAGGAACTTAGGATACAAACATACATTTCACATAGCTTTGGGAATAATAACAAATTATTATTCCCAAGGAATTAATCCCCTAAGCTTAGCCCCTAGGGTCAACACTTAGCCTCTCTTTCCAACCTTTCAGCCCCTTTTCCCTTACCCACCTTGTGGAAGCTTAGTCCCCCATCACTCTTTCTTCATGGTCGGTCTACATGCAGCGATATTTATATTTTTATTAATGTTCTACATATTACATATACAAAAAATGGCTTATCGCCTTAATACTTAGTCTCTTTGGCCTAATAAACACATAATCCCACCAACTTATCAATACTCGACTCACCAGCCTACAAAACATGATTATAGTTCATAAACATGAATACAATTCATAATATAATTGGGGCACTACTAGGGGATATTACAATCCCCTCCCCTTATTTTTGCATTGCCCTTAGTGCAACTTTTACACGGCATCAACAAGATTTCCAAAATCTTCAAAAAGATGTGGTTATTCTTCCCGCATATAATCCTCATGCTCCCATGTCGCGTGTTCAGGACCGTACCAAGTCCACTGGACCTTTACAAGCCCTATCGATCAATTTCGGAGCTATTTTCTTTTTCGGTCCAATATGTGCACAGGATGCACTTGCAGGACACCTTCTTGTTCCATCTGAATCACATTCTAATCAATTGCATGATTAGTGTCAGGTATATATTTCTTAAGAAAGGAAACATGAAACACATTATGTACAGTCATGAATGTAGGTAATGCAAGCATATATGCAACTAGCCCAATCCTTTCTAGGATTTCAAATGGCCCACAAAATGTGGTTGCCAACTTGGTGCAGTTTCCCAGCTTCAAGGAACTTCTATTCGATTTCACTTTTAGGAAAACATGATCACCCACTTTAAATTCTCTGTGGGTTCTATTCTTATCAACATAACTCTTCTTCCTGTCTTGGGCAACTCTCAAATTCTGCTTAATTTTTATCATTTGATCTTCCATTTCCTTGAGCAAATCTGGCCCAACTACTTCCCTATCAACTGGATTATTCCAACTTGTTTGAGTATTGCACTTTCTGCCATAAAGTGCTTCAAATGGGCTCATCTTCAATGATGCTTTATACCCATTGTTGTAGGTGGATTCTACCAAGTGAAGGTAGTCCTCCCATTTTGATGGTTTGTCCATCACATACATCTTTAGCGTGTCTTCTATTACTCTGTTCACCCTCTCTGTCTATCCATCAAACTTAGGATGATAAGATATACTGAAGTTCAGATTCATTCTGAATCCTTTGAACAACCCCTTCCATAAATTTCAGGTAAATTTTGGTTCTTTGTCAGACACAATTGTCTTGGTGATGTCGTGCAATCATGCCACTTCCTTCATAAAGATGTCGGCAACATTTGTTTCCTTGTGATTAGTATTTAACGGAATGAAATGGGCATATTTCGTAAGCTTGTCCACCACCACCATAATTTAATCATGTTGCTTTCGTGTTCTGGGCAATCCTGTGATGAAGTCCATTGTCACTACCTACCACTTCCACTCAGGAATGGGTAAAGGTTGCAGCAACCTTTCTAGGTGCCTATGATCATCTTTAACCTTTTGTAACTCCATACATCTAGCGATGTATTCAACAATCTCTTTCTTCATACCTGGCCAAAAGTAATGGCTCTTGATTGTTTCCATAGTTTTCTGATATCCAGATTGCCCTGCATAAGGCACATTATGTATTTCATTCAAAATCATAAGTTTCATGTCGTGGACATTAGTTACATAAATTTTGTTCTTATACAGAAGTGTTCCATCGGTTTCCAATTTGAAATTTTCCACTTTATGTGGCATCTCACCTTGTTGTACCTTTGCTATCTGCTCCATGTACTGCAAATCTGCATTTGCAGCTTCCAAAGTTCTACTCTTTATATCAGCTAGGTACATGCTAATGGTTGTAGCATGTAATTCGTGTACTCTCCTATTGAGTGCATAAACCACTTTATTCTCCTTCCCTTTGAAGTGCTTGATATCAAAATCATACTCACTGAGAAACTCCAACCACCTACTATGCCTAGCATTCAAGGTTGGATGATCAAAAAAATACTTCAAACCATTATGGTTTGTTCTTAGTTTGAACCTCCTTCCCATGAGGTAATGTATCCATTTATTTATAGTGTGTACTATGGATACCAACTCCAAATCATGAGTTGCATAGTTCCTTTCGTTCTCTTTCAACTGTTTGGATTCATAACAAATTATGAACCCATTCTGACTAACGAATCCTCCTAGTCCTTCTTTGCATGCATCAGTACAAACCACGAAATCCACATTTTGATCTACAATCCTCAGGATTGGAGCATTGGTTAACAGTTGCTTCAATTTTTGGAAGCTTCTCTCACAATCCTCTGTCCATTGAAACTTCTTCTCCTTCCTTTGCAAGGAAGTGATAAGGTGATCTATCCTTAAGAACCCTATGATAAACCTTACGTAATAACTAGCTAAACCCATGAAGGATCTAACTTCTGTCATGTTCTTTGGCGCTGACCATCCTCTAATGGACTCAATCTTCTCAGGGTCTACAATTATCCCATCCTTCGAAATAATATGCCCCAGGTAATGGACATGCTCCTGATAAAACAAGCACTTGCTCAACTTGGCATACAGTTGGTTCTCTCTTAGCACCTGCACCACCATCCTAAGATGGTTTTCATGCTCTTCCTTCAACTTGGAATACACTAGAATTTCATCCAGGAATACTCTGATGAACTTGTCTAGATAGTCCCTGAATACACCATTCATTAGGCACATAAAAACAACAGGTGAATTTGACAACCCAAATGGCACCATTGTAAACTTGTAATGACCATACCTTGTTCTGAACGTGGTCTTGCTGATGTCTTCATCCTTTATCCTTACCTGGTGATATCTCGACTTGAGGTCTATCTTCAAAAATATCTTCGCATCCTTCAACTGATTGAAGAGGTCATCAATCCTCGACAGAGGATATTTATTCTTTACAGTCACTTTGTTCAATTGTCTGAAATCAATACATAATCTCAACGTTCCATCCTTCTTCTTCACGAAAAGAATCGGTGCTCCCCAAGGTGACACACTTGGGCGTATATACCCCTTCTTCAAAATCTCTTCAATATGCAATTGTAGCTCTTTCATCTCTGGCGTACTCATTTTGTAAGGAGCTTTCGACACTAGAGCTGCTCCAGGCATCAAGTTTACAGAAAAATCAATATCTCTCTTCACGGGTAATCGGGGTACCTCCTGAAATACATCTTCAAACTCCTTTAGTACCGCATGATCTCAAATATTTGAGACCTTATACTTATATTCTTCCTCCACATGGGCTGCAAATAATTGCCAGCCTTTTCTGTAGCACTTCTTCAGTTGCATTGTTGAGATTTGTCTGATAACAACAACTCTGGGAATTCCTTGGACTATTCTTCGATTATCTTCCTCATTCATGCAAGTGAATGCATTATTACGATAGTCCAAGATGGCATGGTGTTGGTCCAACCAGTCCATCCCAATTAGACAGTCATAAGAACCTAAAGGAAGAACATTCAATTCAACCTTTTTGCTCATTCCATTCATGTCCATAGGATAGGACTTAACCAACTCAATGACTTTTCTCTTGGTTCCTGTAGCCAGCTACACTAACCAAGACTTTTCATGTTTTCTTCTCAACAAATGCAAACTTTCCACCACTCTAGGATCTATATAACTATGGCTAGCCCTTGAATCAATTAAAATAGTAAATGGTTGGTTGTTAATCATACCTTCCACTTCAATCATGTGCGACTGATATTCAGCTTGGTTGTTGTCCAGGGCTGCGTAGATCCTCAACATTCTACTGTCCATGTCCTCCACTGTTTCAACTTGCTGAACATTATGGACAACTCTCACTTTTCCATTTTTGTAGAGACAATCTCTGTTCTTATGGTTTCCCTGGCAGCCCCAACACTGAATGGGTGTCTTTCTTGGCCTTTGTTCCCCTACTTCAGCCATTCTCGACTCTCTAAACGATGGTTTTCCTTGAGGATTTTTATTGAAAAAGGGAGGTTTGTTTCCCTTCTTCCTCTATTCTTTCTTGAACTTCCTCTAGTCGTCCCAAGCCTTCCGAAAGGTAGGCTTTTCTCTTTGCTTCTCATATAAGCATTTCTCTCTTCTTATCGTTTCTTCCATGGTATTAGGGTCATCATATTGGATCTTGTCACCAATGGAAGGTGTCAATCCACTTAGATACCTTTGAATCTTGACAGCCTCATCTTTGATGAATGGGACATACTTCAACAATTCCAAAAATATTCATTTGTATTCATCAATGGTCATGCTGCCTAACTTGAGTTTAAAGAACTCCTTCATCTTTCTGTCATAATATATTTTAGTGAAGTATTTCTTCTCGAAATACCTCTTGAATTCCTTCCAAGTGATATATTTCTCTCTAATGTGTTGCACCTGCACAGGTTGATCCCACCACATGGATTCTTTTCCTTTCAGTTGATACATCACAATTCTTCCTTCTGCATGAGAGGAATAATTTTGTAGTTGGAAGTATTTCCTCATACCAAGAAACAATGTTTCGACATCTTCCTCCTTCTGATGTTCTCCATCAAGCGTAGGAGGCTTAATCTTGTTTATCTCTCCCTTCAATTCATTCACTCCAGATCTCTTGTGATTTCTGGTAGGAGATGGGCTTGAACTGCTGTGTGCCCTTCTCTTGGAGCGACCTTGGGAATGATGATGGTGTCGACCAACACTCCTTCACCTTTTTCCCTCAAAATTCTAGTGACTCCTTGTTATTCTCGAGTCGCTCTCCTTCTCCAACTTCTTCTCTATTCTCTCCAAACTCTTTAACATATTTATGTTAAATTCACATTGTTTTTCCTGAGCTTTTCTGAGCATTTTTCTATCTTCTCGGTGAGTTTGAGCATCTTTCTGCAATTTTTTCAATGATTTTCATCATGTTTTCTTCCTTATCTATCTCTTCTCTATGCCCATTAGAGTTCTACCTTTCAACTCCCAAATGAACATCCATTCCTTTTGCTTCATCCTTGGAACTGGAAGCAGTCTGTGACCTTTACATTTCTTTGGCACTTGGTGGCAATTCTACTCGGTTCTCGCACTTGCTAATCTTCTACAAACACAATGTGCAAACAACCAAAATTTGTCAAGTAATTATTCCTTAACAAATCCCACATCATTCATAAACAACTTGATTCAAGAAAATGTTCAGTTTCCATGAATTTTTCGAGCTCTGCTCGGCTCTATAGTGAACTCAAGCCTTAGCCCTTTCTCTCAGTTCCCCAACCCACGTGACCATGGTTTGTGACGAAGCACTAGATCTCAAGGTTCTCTAATCGAGACTTCAGAGTTTCAGGTTTCGGGATTTCGGTCCTAGAGGCTTCCACACTCTCTTCCCTCTCCAACTCCCAAATTCCAAATTTTCGACCCTTTCTAGCCTCTGGGGCCACAACACAGCTGTCACCAACCAGGGTGGTGGCACATGTTGCTCTTAAGAAGGTCCATGTCACCCTAGGTGATGCCCTCTGGCCCCACTACATTTACTTTTTCCTTCGAGGCCCACTAGCACGTGGCACACATCCCATGGGTCCACATCCATCCAAGTGATGTCAGCCCGACTCACTACTTCGAATCTTCGGGATTTTGCGATTTTGGGCTTCGGGAGTTTGTGCGTCAACACATCCCATTTCTCTCAACAACCGAACTCCCAAAATTAAAATCTGTTCTTCTGCTTGATCCAATGGTCATGATTTCCCCATGATTTGATGAATCAGATCTTGTCGGGATTTCATGTATCAGGATTTCATGTGTTGTGAGGTCGAAAGACTTTCCACCGTTGTCCTCCTGATCCCCAAAATGTCAAAATTCTTCTTGGACAATTAACTGTCCATATCTCTCCTGGATCAATGGTTGTGATCCAACCGTGAATTCGCGTTTCATGAATTCTCACAAACTTTCCCTTCAACCTTTTCAAGTCATGAGTCAACAAAAGGATGATCGCTCTCCACGCGTCCCTCCCGATAGATGGTTAGGATTGCTGTGGATTTTCCACTTGCAAATCTTCGATGTATGTAGATCTCTACTACGTGTCCTTTTCGATGGACGGTCCTGATGATGTCGGGGCTTCACGTATTATGATTTCCACACTCATGTGAAACTCCAAAGGGTTTTAAACCTTGTGCATGTTCCCTGGATCTAACGGTTATTAGTCCACATGCTCAGATCCGATGGCTCAAATCTTATCTCTTCTGCGCACTCTCCTAAGTGTCTAGACATGGATTCAACGGTTTGGATCTTCTCCTTTACAGCTGATCTATGAATGCAGTTTTATTCTACCCCTACTCCTCCTGAGATTCGTAACATGGCCAATGTAACCCCTTGGCACTTAGAAAAAATCTAAGGTTTGAAATCGGTTCCTTCGAACACCATTTCCGCTCGAATCCTTGGGTCCAAAGACCACTTATCCGACCCATCTAGGCTCATCGTTGAAAACATGGATCCGATACCATATTGTAACATCCTCGGCCATCAACCCACTTGTCGGGCAATGCTACTACATGAAAACATTCTCATACTTATATAGTATGTATTTAATTGAAGTTAAATGGCTTAACAGAGTAAACATATAATTACTGCTAACATACAAAATTAATGGAATCAACAGTAAATATCACCATAGTGGAATACATGATAATATTGCAAGCGTCACAGACATGCATTTTAATTGAAATTAAACACGTGCATATACTTATCTTTAAAACTATAGTAACTCCACCAACCACGTGCAGACCATCCACAAACCTCCCAACCTTAGACCACGCTGCTCATCACACTCAGCAATGGGTCACCCCCAAGCTAGGACTAAGCTCCACCCAAGGTAAGGGAATCCTAGACTAGGCTAAGGTTACAAAAAAAATGCACAGAGCAACCGGAAGGATTCTCTCCAGAAGCCTTCTTACACCCACTACTCACGGACTTTCATTCCCCACATGCTTGTTCCGCCCAGGAGTATACACCTTCCCCAAAGGAATACAACACTACATAGAAGAAGAATTTGGTGGTTAGAGCTGCAGATTACCAATGTATTACAAGACACTTGTATAAAATAGGTGCAGATAATATTCTAAGGAGATGTGTCATGGAACATGAACACCCCATCATCTTGGTAGAAGCACATGAAGGAATATTTGGAGGACACTATGCAGGAAAAGCCAATGTGCAGAAGATACTACGCGTAGGACTATGGTGGCCAACAATTTCTAAAGATGCAAAGGAGTGTTTTTATACTTGTCATGTATGTCACAGGGTAGGAAATCCATCTAGGAGGGATGAGATGACCCTAAAACCCCAGGTAACTCTTAAAGTGTTTGAAAAATGGGACATTGACTTTGTAGGACCAATCAAACCACCAGATAGAATATCAGGAGCAAGGTACATCATTACAGTGATAGAATATTTAACCAGATGGGTTGAAGTAGTAGCAATAAAATATTGCAGTGCAGAAACTGCAACACACTTTATGTTTGAACAAGTAATTACAAGGTTTGTATGCCCTAGAATTTTGATGAGTGATAAGGGAACTCATTTTCTCAATAATACTTTTTGGACAATGGCTGAATAATTTGAAATACACCATCAGAAGAGAACTCCATACCATCCTCAGGCTAATGGAACAATGGAAGCATTTAATAAAATATTGGAGAATGACCTAACTAAAATTTTCAATGTAAACAAGGATGATTGGGATCTGAAGATACCAACAATATTATGGGCTTATAGAAACTAATAGGGAAGAAAACTTCCAGATTGGTGTGTGGTCAGGAAGCAGCAGTCCCTTTAGAATATTTGATACATAGTCTCCGCGTTGAATCCATTATAAACATGATAGAAAGAGGCGCAACTCAAGAAATATTGTCTCAACTCATGGAACTAGAAGAAGACATGATTATGGTCGGTTTCCATCAGGAAGTACAGAAAGCCAAAGACAAATCTTGGCATGATAGAAACATTAAAAATAAAAACTTTAAGGAGGGAGATCTAGTTCTTCTCTATAGTAGAAAATTCTTAGAGCACCCATGAAAATTCAGGATGCATTGGCTAGGGCCATATGAGATAAAATCTATCACAGATGGAGGTGTTGTGCAGTTGTACGGTCTAGCAGGAAAAGAGATTCAAGAATTGGTTAATGGTAGTCCAATGAAACTATATAGGGGAAGTCCACCTAGTAACCCTTAGTATATGCAGTGAAGAAAACTACAATTGTACATAGTATATATAGAAGGAGTTGAAAAAAGAAATATTTTTTTGTTGTTGGAAAAATAAGAAAAATACAAAAAAAATGTAGTAGATAGATAAGTGTTAAACATGCAGTTAGATAATACAACATCTAGCATAGAGTAATTGGTATGAAATAACTTGAGTACACTTTGCGCCATTGTTACACATTATTTTGGTCACCCTAGTGATCAACTGACGATATGTGCATGACTCACTTCCATGTTCTCTAAAAACACTATGTTAGCATTAGAAGTCACTCCTGGATTGTGACAGTAGAAGAGCCCAACGCCCATCAATTTATGTCACGAATAAATTTAATGGGTGATCAAATGGGTAGAGACATAGGAAGGTATCACTCTAACTCAGGGACCAGGCCTGGTATGTAAAGAATAAAGGAGGTCTTGATATAACTTTCGTCAGTGAGTTGATTGTAAAATGAGCAGGTGGAAGACTTGGTGAGATGAGTGAGCAAGACTGCCTCGGGCATCAAGCCTTTCAACAGCTTGAGGAAGAAAATCCCAGAATACAAAATCCTCTTGGTTCTGAGTTTCGGGGAACTGAAGGGTGACTTGACTGGATCCTCCAATTCCAAATCATTCAGCGTTGAGAAAATACAAGAACTGATTAGATACAATGCAACTATTACAGTGATCCAACCTACATCATCCTATAACATCGCAACTCGAATGGATCCTCCAATTCCGAGCTATTCTAACATAGTGTAAATAAAGAGATAGAAAGAAGCTGACATTTCTAAGGCAAGAAGTCTCAAGTGCTAATACATAACCAGAGAAACCAGTGCTTCATTAAAACTTTACAATCAGGAGCCTAGATCAACCATCAATAGATTACAAAAATGGTGAAAATGCCTACATATACTCAAAACAAAACAACCATAGTGAAAACGAGACACTGCAATTAAAAACATTGCGTATGCATGTCTTATGGCAGTCTGCGCATGAAGACTCTGGATGATCGTGCACTTATGACAAACGCAATCAGACTCCTAACTGTCATGTAGATGAATTGACCTGCTTTTAATCCTTTGCTATAATTTCCATTTATGGTGGAGATGATGTCTAACCACCTCCAACAACTTCAATAACTACTTTCTTGGGATCAGGAACAATCCTGGTCAATTCTGCCCTCTGAGACGTGGAGGTCTCCTCATGGTGCCACCTGGATTAGCTGAATGATCTAATGGATAGGGCGTGGAGGATCTGGCATGCTTGGCATGGAAAGGGGGAAAGGAGTGATCACAGAAACAACAGGGGTAAGACACATGGCAAGAATAAGGGGCGAAGGTGATGGGATATAATAGTAACGGGGGACACATTATTTATGGGAGGTTGACGTGGAAGGGAGCGGGACAGATGCTGGAGGACGAGAAGGGGCCAAGGGAAATGGGCCATGTCATGTGGTTAAGTGGAGAATAGATGGCAGGGGAGAAAGCGGTATAGAAGGTGACATGACAGGAAGGGGGCCCCACGTCAATACCACACCATTCCAGAACCCCCCCCCTTTATTAAAGGCGGAATGGTAGAGGAGGTCTGGAATCACTTGAGCGCCATCGATCTAGGTGCCTCAATCTCAACCGTTTGAGAGATGCGCGCCCAATTCCGGACCCCCCCCCCCATTAAAGGTAGAATGGCGAGCGGGCTCTAGAATGAAACCTCAGTTGTAGATCTAGGCGGGTAGATCTTGGCCATCCAAAACCACCTGCTCATTAAAATGACGCGCCCTCCCTCTAAACTTTGGAAAAAAGGGTCTTCCAGATCTCTTTCTTCGCCCAAGGGGACGCTTCTTTCAGGAGAGTATCCCCTACATGATTATGTGCTAACATTAGGCTCTATGGGGGACGACACACCCCCTGTGGGATGCCAAGAACTCTTTTGTAGCTTCAGTGCCTTGTTGTTGGGCTATGGAGTCATTATTTAAAACTTAAAGATAAAAGAAAAACAATGTATACAACCGCAGATGAGACATGTGCAGCTCAAGAAAAACATCTTTTCAGGAAATGCCCATTCACAGGGCCATTGAAAACTTCCTGATCCTTCAAATCTCACAACCTGTAGGTATTATTTGAAAATACTTCAGAGATTTTGATGGGCCCGACCCATAGGGCTTCAAATTTTTCATGTTTTCCCTTGTCTTGTTTAGGAGCATCCCATTTCAGCACCAGGTCTCCTATCTGAAACTCTTCCTTCTTGGCCTTTTTGTCAAAAGCTTGCTTGATCTTCTGTTGATGGTCCTGATTTTTGTTCATTACCTGCTCTCTAGCCTGCTGAACCTCTACGAGTTGATGAATTCTTATGATCATATCATCAGGCTCTTCTTGATAATCCTGGAAGAACTTTTCTACAAGAATGGCTAGCTGAGAAGGGAAAACAACTTCTACTCCATAAACTAATTGGAAAGGGGATATGCCTATAGATCTCTTTGTAGTCACTCGATCAGCCCATAGAGCGAATTTCAACTTTGAATCCCAGGCCTTTTTGTTGTCCTCTAATAGTCTTGTAATGATCCTTATCATGCTTTTGTTGGAGGACTCTGCTAAACCATTGCCTTGGGGATAGTATGGGGTGGAGTGAATCAGTTTGATCCTGATCGAGAATTTTTGACAGAACTTGGCTAATGGCGCAGCCTTGAAAGAGGCTGCATTATCAGTGACAATTTTGTTTGGGCAGCCGAATCTTGTGATGAGGTCTTCTAGGAATCCAATGATTACCTTATGGGAAGCACTCTTGGTGGGAATAGCTTCTATCCACTTAGTAAAGAAATCTGTGGCAGTTAGGATCCATCTGTGCTGCCCATTGGAAGTAGGGTGGATTTCTCCAATAAAATCTAGGCCCCATTGCTGGAAAGGTCTTGAAACAACTACAGGCTTTAAAGGCAGAGATTTAAGCTGTTTCTTTCCTGAAAATCTTTGGCATTTGATGCATGCTCTGACCTTTCTGCATATGTTAGTGAATAAGGTGGGCCAGTAGTACCCAACCTTGAGGATTTTGTAGGTTGTGGTCTTCCAGAAATTATTCCCTCCACATAGGCTGCTATGAAATTCAACAATGATCCTGTCAGCCTCTTGTGGATTCATACATTTCAAAAGCACCCCCAGGGGGTCTTTCCAATATAAAACTTGATTGAAAAGGCAGTATCTGACTGCTTTGAGCTTCAAAGCTCTTGCCTTGTTTCTTTGCAGGCCATATGGAGGTCGCAACTCTTGCAAAAAATATATGACATCCTTATACCAAGGACATCGAGCCAATGAGGGTTCTGCTTGAGGGTCTACATCAGACAGTTGATCCTGCTGATTTTTTGAGAATTCATCGATGAAACCTACCCCCAAAGCTTTGCAATTTTCTTCAGCCAACAACTTGGCTAAACCTTGACCTTTGATTAATTTGGTAGGCCTTATTTCCAAGTCAAACTCAAGGATCTTGGCTATCCACTTACTCCTCCTCTCATCTATATCAGGCTGAATAATAATGTCCTTAACAGTGGCATAGGGGACATAGGCAATGATCTTTGACTACAAGACATAGGTTCTAAAGGCTTTGAGATCCTTTACCAGGGCATAGGCCTGCTTCTCCATAATGTCGTACCTGGCCTTGAAATCACTTAGGGTTCTACTAAAATAGGCAATAGGCTGCTCTAGCTCAGCCTCGTTTGTCTGTAATAAAATAACAACCACTGTGTCAGATGAGGCAAAGGATAAAATAAGGAAATCCTTTGAGTAATCGGGACTGATAAGCATAGGAGCTTTTGTTAAGGCCTTCTTTATCTTCTCAAAGGAATTTTGAGATTCAGAGATCCATCTCACTTCATTTTCCTTTCTCAACATGGTTGTTATAAGCTTTACCACCTCAGCAAAGTTAGAAACAAACCTCCTTAGAAAATTAATCTTACCAAGGAAAGACTGGACTTCTTTCCTAGATCTTGGGACTGCCAAGGCTTGGATTGCTTCAACTCTTCTAGGATCAATTTTGACTCCTTCTTCTGATACTATGTGGCCCAGTAACCTTCCCTCCTTCATGGCGAACAGAGATTTTTTGGGATTCAATGAGAGGCCAAAACTCCTGCATTTCAGAAAAACTTTTCTGAGATGACAACAGTGTTCTTTATCAGATTTGGAAAAGACTGTTATGTAGTCCATATAGATGACCACAAACTTATCCTTTTCCCCAATGAAAGCTATGTCCATGGCTCACTAAAACGTTGCCCCTGCATTCATCAACCCAAAAGGCATTTTAGCATACATGAATGTGCCCCATGGAGTGGTAAATGTCGTCTTTTCCCTGTCCTCGGGCAAAATAGATATTTGATTGTAGCCAGAGAAGCCATCAATCATGGAAATCCTGGATGCTCCTGTTACCCTCTGCAATATATGTTCCATCTTTGGTAAGGGGTAATTGTCCTTTTGTGAGCTCCTGTTTAGGTTTCTAAAATCTACATAGAGTCTGATTTCTCCATCCTTCTTCCTCACAGGGACCAAGTTGGCCACCCACTCTGAATATCTCAATGGCACGATGATCTGGGCATGTAGCAGCTTCTTCACTTCTCTCTCCATGATAAGCAACAACATAGGATTGATCTGTCTTAGCTTCTGCCTAAATGGCTTCGCCTCCCTTTTCAACGGGATTTTATGCTCAATGACAGAAGTGTCATAAGTTTTTAGATCTTCATAGGTCCAAGAGAAAACATTAGCAAACTCCCTCAATAGTTCAAGCATATTCAACCCTTTGTTCCTTCGTCAGAATTCTTGACAATCTGACAAAATTGGGTTCATTCTCAGTGCCAATGTTGAACTGAGTTGTATCAGCCTCATCCTCTGAGATTTTCCCTTCCAATGCCCCATCATTCCTATCAAAAAGTATTTCCAAAGGAACCAATCCCCTTGAAATATGATTGCTGGGCAGTTGCACAATGTCACGCTGAATATTTTGATCTCAAGATCATCCTCGAACACCTCCCAATGTTTGACATTGTCAGGTATGGAGGGCCTGTATTTTACTTCTACATCGTATTTGAATTTGGGTGGCAAGGGAACTTTGAAATTGCTTGTTGATGTAACCAAGGAATCTGCCACTGTGTTCTTCTCTATTGGGACGAAATAAATGTTAAATGCTGAGAAGAAACTGTCGATTAGGTCCCATACCTCATTTCTGTAATTCCTAAGTCGAGGATACTTGGCCTAATAAGCACTTCTGATCTGTTGGACTATCAATACTGCATCCCCAAATACTGCTACCTCTTGAATTCACATTTCCTTTGCAGCTATTAATCCTAGAACGAGAGCTTCATATTCTGCCACATTGTTGGTTGTTTCAAATTCTAGCTTGTATGACAGAGATATGGTTTCCTAAGCAGGTGACACAAAAAATACTCTGGCACCAATGCCTTCCCTGGAAGAGGCTCCATCAAAAAAAAAAATCTAGATGGAGGTAATGGGGGGAGACAATTCATGAGAAGTAGTGGGCTTCTTTCTGAGTTTTAGAAGAGGCTCGGGAGCATAAGTGAGTTGCAGCAGACTGGAACCTAAATTAGTTTACAGGGCAAAGATATGATGGTTGGTAGGATTGGCTTCGTCACTGATTATATAGGCCAGTTGGGCTTCTCTGTATAGTCTCCTATGTTCCCCTTCAAACACCAGAATAGTAGCATAGGTTAGGTCCATCTGCAGAGTTCCCCCCGGTCGTTTTATCCAAGATATTGATAACAACATACCAAACTTGGGGGGGACATCAACCACTACAATGTCCATGACCACACTTTTCATGGGCAATTGAAACAAGATTACGACCAGGTCTTTGATGACTCCTAGACATTGAAATTTCCTAGAGTCAAAGGAATAGAGGTCATGATAGGCTCTGGTGACTTCTAGTCCTAATTCTTCCATGACATTTTTGGGCATAAGGTTGTGAGAAGCCCCTGAATCCATCAAACAGTTGTGCAGTACCTTGTCATGTATATTCAAGGATGTGTAGAAGGGAGGGGATGAATCATTCCTGTCTTCTACCATAGGACCTAGAATGACTGCGGGTTTTTCTTCTTGCAAATTGATGGAGTCTATGGGAAGGCATGAGGCTTCAAACTGTAATAGCTCGAAGAGGCATTTTTTGAACACTTCATGTTTGATCAATTCAGAGAGGGGCACAGGGATTCTAATTTTCGGAATTTCATGCTCAAAGTTAAAAGAAGATGTAAGATTTGGGATTTCTCTTACTTCAGGAACATGACTCTGGACTATTGGAGAGAGGGGTTGGGCCTTCTTACCTTCGTTGTTGTCTGCTACTTCATTAGTCGATTTCTCTGTTCTAGTGAACTGCTCAGGAACATCAGGTTCTCCTAGATTTTTCTTAGATCTCAGGTTATACCTACTTTGGTTGTTGCTAGCCTTGTCTCCCTTGCTAAGTTCATTTAGCTGATTGTCCATGAGATATTCCTCGTATGATGATTGAGTGAGATGAGGAAAAGGAGGAATTTCTCCGAAGCAGTGGATTTCGGGATCAAGCTCGTTTGCTTCCCCTTCTTCCTCATCAGCCACAAAATTATTTTGAAGAGGGGAGAAATATTTCTGGTCTTCTCTATCTCTTCCTCTCTGGCCTCCTGAAGCTTCCTTTGTTTTCGGCATTTTGAGGATTTCTATATGCTTGCTTACCCTCCACCTTCATTTTCTCCATCTTTGCAGACAGAGAATTCACTATCTTGGTCAGTTCATCCACTTGAGGGTGAGGCACAGAGGTGCCAGAAGTTGAGGCTTCGGATCTTCCCTTTCTCATATATGCATCAGTCTTGTTCCTCAATCTATCAACTACCAATACATTAGATTCCACCTCTATGGCCACATCTTTCATTTGAGCTAGGGAAGTAGCTCTTATTTCTCTCAATAGAAGACAAAAGTCAGGGTCGAATGCACTAGCATAAGAAATTTTGGCAGAGGCCTCTATGGGATTTATCTCAGTAGGGATCTTATTACACATATTATTGAATCTTTTGGAGAAATATGAGATAGACACTCCTCCCATTTTATTCAAAGACCCAAATTATGTCATCTAATACATGAAATCCTTCTTATCTTCCCACTGCCTCAGGAAAACACTATCTAGAGCTTCAATCCCAGCAATAGATCCGGGGGGCAATCTCCTAAACCACTTGCTCACCTCGCCGTCCAAACTCTGGACGAAGACTCTCATCCAGACATCTTCATTTTCAATGTTCAGGGTGCCTGCATAAATGTAGAAAGCAGCCAGGTGCTCTTCCGCGGTTATGTCCTCTTCCCCAGTGAACTTGGGCATATATTTCAGGTAATCTCCAGTAGGGAGAGGATTCACAGGTTGAGGTAGGATTAAGGGAGCATATTTGGTAGCTACTATGGCATCCATTCTATTTAGAGGGGGATTGGCACCAGCCATAGGAACAACAGGTGTGGGGGAACCAAGAGGATATGAGTTTTGAAGTGGAAAGACAGGAGTTGAGCTTACAGAATGGGAGGGGAACTGCAGCAAATCTGGAGAACATGCTTGCGGGCTCAAAGGCACATAAATTTCCCTTCCCTCAACAACATTAATAACATGAGGAGGGGTAGTAAAACCTGGGGTAGGAGAATGTTCAGAGGCGTTGGGTTTGAACCAGGGTACCACCTCACGGGAGAGGGGAGTGACAAGAGTTTCTCCTACTAATTCAAGACTAGGAGGAGAAAATCCAGCAGGAACACTCCCAAAATGTAGACTACGAGAAACTCTGACAGGCGGTAATAAAACAGGACGAAATGAAGGGGTTGGAGTTTCTACAAAATCTTGAAAATCACTAGAAATACATGTTTTAGCAGTAGAAGTATCACCTTCAGAGGAATTTCCCTTTCTGATGATCTTCTCTGGGTCAACTTCAGGTGGTGCTAACAACAGCTGAGTAGTAGACCTTGTGTGTTTGCCTCTAGAAGCCACGGCTGAAACAATGGAGTCGCTTATGGGTTGGAACCAGTGGGGTCGCCCAGCGGAGTCGTGTCAGTGGAGTCACCAGGTGCACAGTAGAAATCTTGATAGTTCTGATATCTGATGCACCTTCAGAATCAGTTAATCATTGTCGTTCAATCCCGGGGAAAATATTCAACTTCGTCCCTGGCAACGGCGCCAGAAATGTTAGCGTTAGAAGTCACTCATGGATTGTGACAGGAGCAGAGCCCAACACCCATCAGTTTATGTCACGAATAAATTTAATGGGTGATCAAATGGGTAGATACCCAGGAAGGTATCACTCTAACTCAGGGACCGGGCCTAGTATGTAAAGAACAAAGGAGATATTGATCTAACTTCCGTCAGTGAGTTGATTATAAAATGAGCAGGTGGAAGACTTGGTGAGATGAGTGAGCAATACTGCCCCGGGCATCAGGCCTTTCAATAGCTTGAGGAAGAAAAGCTCAGAATACAAGATCCTCTTGGTTCTGAGTTTTAGAGAACTGAAGGGTGACTTGACTAGATCCTCCAATTCCAAATCATTCAGCGTTGAGAAAATACAAGAATTGATTAGAGACAATGCAACTATTACAGTGATCCAACCTACATCATCCTATAACAGTGCAACTCAACTGGATCCTCCAATTCTGAGTTGTTCTAACACAGTGTAAACAAAGAGATAGAAAGAAGCTGACATTTCTAAGGCAAGAAGTCTCAAGTGCCAATACATAACCAGAGCAACCAATGCTTCGTTAAAACTTTACAATCAGGAGCCTAGCTCAACCATTGATAGATTACAAAAATGGCAAAAAAGCCTACATATACTCAAAACAAAAAAACCACAGCGAAAATGAGACACTGCAATTAAAAACATTGCGTTTGCATGTCTTCTGGTAGTCTACGCATGCAGAATCTGGATGATCGTGCACTTATGACAGATGCAATCAGACTCTTGACTGTCCTGCAGATGAATCGACCTGCTTTTAATCCTTTACTGGACTTTCCATTTATGGCGAAGACGATGTCTAACCACCTCCAACAACTTCAATAACTACTTTCTTGGGATCAAGAACAATCCTGGTCAATTCTGCCCTCTGGGACATGGAGGTCTCCTCATGGTGCCACCTGGATCAGCTATTGGGTCTAATTGATAGGGTGTGGAGGATATGGCATGCTTGGCATGGAAAGGGGGAAAGGAGTGATCATAGAAATAATAGGGGTAAGACACATGGAAAGAATAAGGGGCGAAGGTGATGGGATATAATAGTAACAAGGGACACATTATTTATGGGAGGCTGACATGGAAGGGAGTGGGACAGATGCTGGAGGACGAGGAGGGGCCAAGGGAAATGGGCCATGTCACACGGTTAAGTGGAGAACATATGGTAGGGGAGAAAGTGGTACAGAAGGCGACATGACAGGAAGGGGGCCCCATGTCAATGCCACACCATTCTAGACCCCCCCCCCTTTTATTAAAGGCAGAATGGCACAGGGGGTCCAAAATATCTCGAGCACCATCGATCTAAGTGCC
>ML777845.1:553211-599855 GCA_009831015.1 Picea engelmannii | reverse complement strand
CCCCCCCCCCCCCATTAAAGGCAGAATGGCGAGGGGGCTATGGAATGAAACCTCAACCGCAGATCTACGCGGACCGATCTTGGTCATCCAAAACTGCCTGCTCATTAAAATGATGCACCCTCCCTCTAAACTTTGGAAAAAAGGGTCTTCCAGATCTCTTTCTTCGCCCAAGGGGATGCTTCTTTTAGGAGAGTACCCCCTACATGATTATGTGCTAACACACTAAAAGAGACTTTCTCCATGAGAAAAGTGGTTTACCTTTTCTTCCTTAAAAAATATGTCAAAAGTGATCGTTGCACTCTCCTCTATGCATGGGGTGTGATGATGCTTGATCATTGCACCTTGCACCAAAATGTATTGTGGCGTCGTCGCAGGCTACCTGTGCATAGGGTGCGACGATGCTTAAACAAGAGGAAAAGTGAAATTCATGAAGGTTCTAAAAGAGAATCTTAAAGAAGATGAGGTGGCCTCCGATCGGTTTGGATCTTACTCGCTTCTCTGATTTAGTGGGATCATCCTAATCTCCTCATCCATCCCTCTTTCACCCTATATAAAGAGGGATCTCTTATGGAAAATTATAAGGCTTTCTTATGCATGAATAATTATGCTATAGATTATACTTGAGATACCTTTGCTTTAGCTCTCTAAGTCAGATTGTGGATCTTTTTCATCAAGGCATGGAAGAAACGTTGTGTGTGGGTGAGAAAAGATCCATTGAAAGGGACCTTGCAACATCAATTCATGGGTTGTATTCTCCACTTTCCTTTAATATAATACAACAATACATTTCTTCCCTATAAAGGTGTCTTTACTTTTATTGTATAACTCCTTGATATTATACATAGAATTCATTGGAACATATATCTTTGTTCTCTCTCTTTGTTGGTTTGTGCTTCTTAAACATGTTCACCATCCCACAAATCCAAATATGGAGTGACAAGAACAACACCAGCGAGGATCAAACGTCATTTAAAAGGTATGCCATTTGTCCCTCTCTAAACTAGTTTATATGACAATGAAGTCTAAGGTGAAGTTTGTATTATGTCTTGTTTTGTTTTAGCTTCTTGTGGAAGTTAGGGAGATTAGTTTGTGTCCACACTTACCGATTTGTCCGATAACAAAATTGGCGACCACAATGGGGAACAAATTATTTTGTTTTTTTTCATCTTATTTGATTTTAGCCTGCCTTCTTTTGATCAATTTCATTCTCTGAGTATGTGGGTGATCCATCTTGACTCCCTGGTTCTGAAATTTCATTGAGAAACTTTGTAATTCTTTCAAATTTTCCTTATATTCAGACATCGTTGCACTATGTCTTACTTTCGGCCAGCTACAATTCTTCATCGTCTCACCCTGCTTATATGAACCAAAGCGACGACGTGGCATTGTGTCTTTCTTTCATTATGCGACGATCCTTCATCGTCACACTGTACTCTTCTGCAGCCTGCGATGATTCCTATAGAAATTGTTGGAGTGGCAGTCAACTTTCTTCTCTTTGCCCAGATTTGTATTTGCTTCTTGGGATAAACTTTTAGTCTTGGTGAATGATTGGTTTGCATCTTTTAAGCCTGAATTTGATTGTTTTTCAAGAATTGAGAGTCTTCTTTATAAGATTTGTAAGTTTCATCTTTCACTTCTTGTTGCAAGGGTATAATATCGAGGCTTCATCCCTGAGTGCTTTCTAGATAAGTTGTTATTGATATCTTCCTTTAAGTGTCTTTATGTTACCAAGCATTGTTTTTTTATTTAGAATTATTTAGTGGAAGAACTTATTTTTATTTTATTGAATAGTTCATGTTAAAAGAGAAAATTGATTTGGGTTGCTTTGTTTTTAGAGTGATTTGCTATTTCTTTTAGCTATCTTTGAAACAAAACAAAAAAATCAATTTATTGATTTGCATTATATTGGGGGCATCTTTGCATTTGAAGTAGTGAAATTGCGTTAGTGCCAAGAATCGTGTATTGGTGTATAGTCTCTTTGGCTCATTTCTTGAAAATCTTGATATTGATGAGTTTAATAAAATTTTGGGACATTGTGCATCTGGGAATGATAAAATTTTTCTCCTTCTCGTAATATAGCTTTCATCGCAGTGAAATATTTGCATTCTCATTTCTTTGCATTGTTTAGAGTCGGTCAAAACATCATTTAGTCCATGCCATTTTCCCCTTGAGTAAACAACAACCTTAAAATAATGATCTTATAAAAATTGATTAGACATTTTTATATTTTCTGGTAGCCAACCTACATTAGCTTAGGGTGTAGGGCTTTGGAATATCTGTGAAAGTTAAATTTCCAAAGTTGTAAACAGACATAGAATCGTGTGCTAGCGAGCGGTAAATCCACTTATTACATTATGTCCTTGGAAGCCCTTCTAACACAAGGGTCAATCACGAGGTCGCATTAGGTCTGACAGAGTTACTCACCCTGCTTTGTTGGTCTTAGTGTAGAGATTGCGCATATTATTGGGGATCACTTGAGAAGAAAATATTGTGCGGACCTTCTGGAGTCAATTTCGGGCTTAGATACCCTGTCCTTGCACATGTATCGGACTATCGATTGCTTCCCCGGGAATCATTGTCGTAATTGGTAACCGTAGTAGCCTATCTCTTTAGGGTCTTTACACGAGGTGACTATGGAGGGGAAAGTCTTCGCGGTACCTGGAGTCGATGTTGGCCAAACTCACTCGGGCTCCTTGGAGGGTATACCCACAATTATGTGTGGGATATTTCACCAGGGTGTAAGTCCGTTAAGTAGGTCATCAACATAAATTTTCCATCCACTCTATGTCATCCCCTTCTCACATTGTTCTCGCGACGTTGGATTTCATCACCAACTAGTGCGTTCATTATGAGAAGGTTTTTTTTTCTTGCTTGCTTCCTAGATTTTTAACGTGTGTTGTTTATTTTTCCCTAGCATACTCTAGGTTGTATTTGTATTTAATGGCATCTTTCCCTGGAACGACTAATGAACAAACCCCTGCTCTGAGGGAACCTTTTGTTTTTCCTTCTTATGAAAACGTTGGTCCTCCTTACATCGCTACTTTGAGCCTTCTAGGTCTCACAATTGGATTGTCAGTATGGTTGTTTTCCACTCTGGTAATATAGAATGTAGCAAGTGATTCAGTTGTAATCACTTACCCCCAAGAACATCAACCTCATTTTGATCCTTTGCTTTCGTCACCAATAAGATATCCTTTTCCTTCTTCACTTACAAGGACTTCTTCCATTTCATCTTCTTCACCGAGTGAAAGATTTGAAGCTAGTGACCCGGTGGATAAGAAGAAGAAGAAAAGGAATATTAAGAAGAAGAAAAATAACCAAGGGTCTAAAACTCCAACCACTAATGGACATGTTGGAAAACCACCAGTTACTGATAATCATGCTGGGAGTGTTGATGATGACAAGATCACCCAAATAGCCTATAAGCCCAAGTACCCTTGCAGACTTTGTAAGGGTATCCATTTTATTAAGTATTTTCCTGGTCTATCCAAGGTTATAGAAGCATTGTCTACACATCTTCGCCAACCCATGTCATCATTCTTTGATCACCATG
The DNA here is from genome assembly GCA_009831015.1 of Picea engelmannii. NCBI lineage: Eukaryota > Viridiplantae > Streptophyta > Pinopsida > Pinales > Pinaceae > Picea > Picea engelmannii. The sequence continues at coordinate 596,302 of ML777845.1, read as the reverse complement.
TTGATGATCTCCCGTCAACTAGTCAATATACCGTTGGGAAGAATAAAATTAGAGTCAAGTTCACATGTATGTTATGTGGAGGGAGTCATTAAACTCACCTTTGTCCTTGTATGGATGAAGCATTGAAATTACTGGAAGAAATGGTTGTTTCCCAGCCTCAACTTCCAGCTTCTTATCACAAGATTACTCTTGACCCACCTATAATTGATGGAATGATCAATTCGATTCCTTCGTCAGTTAGTCCAGTTGATAAAGTAGTAAATATGGTCTTTCCTTAGTTGGACCAGTTGAAAAAGTGGTTGATCTGATTCCATCCTCAGTTGATCCCACTCTCCCGTTACAGAGTGAAACCCAAGCGGTTGATCCATTTCCATCCGTCAACCCCATTCTCCCCTTGGAGAATGCAACCCAAGTGGTCGATCTGATCTTGTCATCGGTCGATCTTACTCTCCTGCTAGAGACTAAACCCAATACTTCCCACACTTTTCTCATTGATACATAATCTATCGTGCTAGGGGGCATTCCTCCTTCTCCCATGGAACCTCCTCCAAGTAATGAGGCCATCCTTTTTTATTGGGGTGCGCTAATTGGCCCTTGTTTTCCCTCTCACATTCCTTTCAATATTACAGTACAATTTTTTGGTCAGGACGTTCCTCAGACGTTGATAGACGAAGGTGTGTCCGCTAGTATTTTGTCCTCTATTCCTTGGAAAGATTTGGGTTATCCTTAGCTTGTTCGAGTTACGTAGAATCTTTTATCTTTTAACAGAAGAACTAGTCAATCTTTAGGGACCCTTCCTTTGTTTCAGGTAGCTTTGGGAGGGAAAACTGTCTTTATTGATGTCATGGTAGTCCAAGACTCCTTGGATTTCGATTTACTCCTTGGTCAAGATTATATCTATGCCATGAAAGCTATTGTGTCCACTCTTTTTCGTGTGATATGTTTCCCTCTCAATGGAAGAATAATGACTATTGATCAACTCTCCTTTGTTGGCCCTGATTTGATTATCAACCCAACAATATCCTTGAATAGTTCTTATATGCAGACGATATCTCCCCCACCACATGTCAATTATGTGGCATTGTCTCCCATGCCTTCAGTTTTTTATGCAGATGGGCCTCTCAATGTAAGCTCAATCTCTTATGACTTGGATCTGGCAGTTGACATGGTGATCTCTTCGGTAGGGCTATTGGATCCTGACCTCCTTATCCCTATCGCGACCCTCGATATGTGTTCCTTCCATAGTATGTTTCTTCCATTGAGTGAAGATCTCTTGGAATCCATGACCGATTTTTGTCCCTTGACTTGGTTTCCTTCGGAAGGATCATCCTCTTGGAAGCCATGATCAAGAAGAGATTTATTGATGATGGTTTTCTAATTTCAATCTCTCTAAAAAATGAAACCAGTTGTGAGGATAGTTTTGTGTCTCTGTGGAAACCTTGTTAAAAAATGAAACAATGGTCATGAGCATAGTTTTTCTTCTATGTGGAAAGCTCGTTAAAAAATGAAATATATTTCTTCCATCTTCGATTGAGTCAAGTAATTTGTTACATATAATATTTGAAGCTTTCTTTCTTCCACCTATGTCATTGGACGAAATGAAGCTTGGGGGACAATGCTTACAGCCTCTGGAATTCATGTTGGAGTTAAGTCACTAGCTCCTTAAGTTGGGGACAAAGTACCAACCATCCCTTGATAATGCGTTGGGAAGTTGCAAGCATAGTTTTATCTGGTTCAAGATTGTGTAAAAATGAAACCACCTACCTCAAGTTTATTTTTCTATGGTTCAATATTGTGTACAAATGAAACCAGGTCCAAGCATAGTTTTGTTTATTTTTTAAGCTTGTGTAAAAAATAAAATCTATCCCAAGCATAGTTTTGTTTTGTTTTAAGCTTGCGTAAAAATGAAAACAATCCCAAGCTTAGTCTTTGTTCTTTCTCATGCTCGTAAATGCCTAAGAATTTAACCAAGTCAACTTTTATCACTTTTTTAGACTCATAATGGCAATACAAAAAAGGAACCCCACTAGAGTCCCCTTTAAGCTCTTTTCAAGCTCCCTAAACACGAAAAGATAGTCGAGCGACCTTGTTATTTTCACGCTCGTAAAAGTATTTGAATAAAACATCTGATGAGCAGTAGATTATCTCTTTTTTGGTCTCGTCATAATAACTTCCGAAAAGGTACATTTTGGAGTTTTCTTTAAGTGTTTTTCGGACTCTCTAAACATGAAAAACCCTTGAGTTTTATTTGTTTGGACTCATAAAACAAGCATTGAAAATCCCATATCGGACCGAACCACTCCTTCCTAGGGTTCATTAAAAATAATATGAGGGACTCATCCAAAGGATGAGGTTACATTACAAGCATATGTTATCCTCCTCAATCTTGTGTAAAAATAAAGAGGTAATCGCTAGAAATGGTGGGGGGGAATTGGGAAAGAAATGTGTATTTGTATTTTTTTTAGTGGTAGTAAAGTCGCTCTTGAACATGACACCCCCCTTCATCACTGTATCTAGGTTGGGAAATCCATTTGTCTCTCATTCGACCATCCACAAGTCCACATGTTGTTCCTCCTTGAGTCAATGTTTCTGAGACAATTGTCATGTCGTTCATATGTTCAAGAGAATTCCAACCTAAACAAGCCTTCTATCAAGTCGGCCATCTACAGTTCTAAAATTTATACCATGTCAACCTTCCCTGAGTCAGTTCTGAATCACTTCATACTATGATCTACTTCAAATCTGTTACATATTTCATGTCATTGATGGGAGATACATTAAGGCCCTCCTATGAAAAGTATTTTCCTGTCGAATTCAACTCATTATCTGGGAAAAAGACTTAGAAATCATTTAGTACCTTGGAGCCTGCATACCTCAATGGAAGGTCTCTTCACTTTCAACAGTGGGTTCACATTATTGGCCCCTGATTGGAATATTCCGTCGAGTGTTCAACTTCAACTCATTCATTCACATTTGTTGGATTGTACTAGAGTACCTTGGGATTCATTGACATCAATGGTGATTTCCCTCGCACTTGTTAACGATTTTCATTAATGACCAGTAATCAAGTGGTTTCTACCATGCTTGACTTTGACACCTGTAATCACGTGGCTGGATTCGTACTTAGGGATGATGGAAATGAAGACCCTATATCTCACCATATCGATCCAAGTTGTGATGGAGTATTCATGAGTTTGTACTGACACATAGATCCACTGTGTATGTCTCGTGGCTATGTATGAATTAATTATTTAAGAGCATAGATCCACAGTGTATTTCTCATGGCTATGTTAAATCATGATGAAATGGATCCACAATGTATGTTTAGTGGCCATGAATCACTTGAAATTTACGATCAAAGTCACTTGTAGTCTAAGTATGGGAATGCCTACCTTGGAATATGGTATAGTATTATGCAGATGCTTGATTGTTTGCAGGTTCCCGACCGATGTGCTCCTTGTTTTCGACACACGCATTCTACAAATTATTTTAGCTGTCACAAGTTCCAACTTCATACTTTGGGGGGCATTTTTTTACACATTATTTTGGTCACCCAAGTGATCAACAGATGATATGTGCATGACTCACTTCCATGTTTTCCAAAAACACTAAAAGAGACTTTCTCCATGAGAAAAGTGGTTTACCTTTTCTTCCTTAAAAACTATGTCAAAAGAGATTGCCGCACTCTTCTCTATGCTTGGGGTGGGATGATGCTTAATCGTCGCACCCTGCATCAAACTGGACTATGGTGTCATCATAGGTTTCCTATGCATAGGGTGCGACGATGCTTAAACATGAGGGAAAGTGAAACTCACGAAGGTTCTAGAAGGGAATCTTCTAGAAGATGAGGTTCCCTTTGATTGGTTTGGATCTTACTTGCTTCTTTGATTTAGTGGGATCATCCTAATATCCTCATCCATCCCTCTTTCACCCTATATAAAGAGGGATCTCTTATGGAAAAGTATAAGGCTTTCTTATGCATGAAGAATTATGCTATAGATTATACTTGAGATAGCTTTGATTTAGCTCTCTAAGTCAAATTGTGGATCTTCTTCATCAAGGCATTAAAGCAAAGGTGTGTGTGTTGGAGAAAAGAGCCATTGAAAGGAACCTTGCAACATCAAGGCATGGGTTGTATTCTCCACTTTCCTTTAATATAATGCAACAATACATTTCTTCCCTATAAAGGTGTCTTTACCTTTATTATATAACTCCTTGATCTTATACATAGAATTCATTGGAATATATATATCTTCGTTCTCTCCCTTTGTTGGTTTGTGCTTCTTAAACAGGTACACCATCCCACAAATCCAAAGATGGAGTGACAAGGACAACACTAGCGAGGATCAAATGTCATTTAAAAGGTATGTCATTTGTCCCTCTCTGAACTAGTTTATATGACAATGAAGTCTAAGGTGAAGTTTGTATTATGTCTTGTTTTGTTCTAGATTCTTGTGGAAGTTAGGGAGATTGGTTTGTGTCCACACTTACCTATTTTTTCGATAACAGTCATAGAAATGTGACCATGTAGAAAAAGTTGTGCATCGATATAGAAAACAACAGGTAAAAGAAAAAGTGGTGATCGGAAAATTGTGGCACGATAGGGCATTTTTGGCATGTCTGTTGAGAGACCAAAATGACATGTTCAATTAGTTGAGGGAAAAAACACGATGGCGGGTCCTAATTAGACCCACTCTCATTTGGAGTAGCACTTCCGACCAGATTTTGGCCTGGTTACCAACTAACTAAAATAATAACTAAAATGTTAACTAAAATACTAACTAAGATATGAATCTAAGACCTAAAGGTTCTCATATGAATTAAAAAATAAGATAAAAGAAGTAAACACAACTAACTAACATTAAACTAAGAAGTATTATTATTTTTCTAAGATGCAGTCTCTAAACTAATACTATTTAAATTAATCTATCATGATCAAGAGAAAACTAACAGAATAAACGAATACAGTGAATAATGCACATAGCTTGAGTAGAATAAGTTCGTGACATAAGTGATACATGAACTTGATAGCATAATATATTAGAACCAAAGAATTGATCAACTTAAGGACATTATACTATTGTTGTACTCATCCTAAAAAACCATGATAGTTGTAAAATGAAAACATTAATTTAGAAGTAATTCATCAACTAACATTCACGGGTTATAAATAGAGAGATGCATAAACAAAATAATCTCATTCACACATATCAATACCATAATCTTTCAATTTAGAATGTCTCCTGGATTCAAATTAACTTGTAGAAAAAATATTGTCTTGCTAGCTTCAAAAACCAAAATCCATTTCAAATGGGTAGCGCTCCCTTTATACAGTGAGGGACGAATATTTACAATCATTTTTCTTGGTAATCATAGAAATTTGAGTCGTTTCACAAAAAGGACTCTTCATTTTCATGAAAAGATTACAATATCATAAGAAAACAACATCTAGAGAGAAATGAGGAAATTTTTAATCATGACATGGTCTGCTCCTGTTGTTGGTCTTGGTATTCCTTCGAAGTGGAGCAATCGTTTAAAATTCTCTAGAGCTTTCTTGATTACAATATCTCTAAGACCGATTCTCCATTAAAGACTTTTTCGAACACTTGTTGATATAGCTTCTTTGTCGTGGCTTTTACAAAGGATTGGAAACAAAAGATGTTCTTCAATTGATTTTTCATCAAATAACATCAAATCTTGAATGCTTGTCTGACTGGATTTCTTTAGATCTTACACTTCAACCTCCCTGGTGCTAACAAAAGTCTTTTCATCTATAGACTATCATGGTTGTACCCTTGCCTTTGCGACGATATCATTAGCATATTTCCATAGTTGTGCACATGTGTCAACAACTAATCCTTGGGTGGAATGGAGACTCACGAAGAGAGGTTTTATCATGTCAAAAAGCATTCGGTACATGAGTCTTTCTCTTTTCGAATAAATTGGTAGGGAGGTAGGTGGAGGTTCAAACATGTCTTTTCAATTTACCATCTCCTCAAAATCCTCGCTAGCTTCCCGATATCTTCCTTGAGTCTCTATCAAAGTATTATACAGATTGAGTTGTTTGTGTTGCTCTACCTGTATGTTGATCAATAGATTAAGGATTTCATTCTTTTCCTTTGCTAGATTTTTGTTGACAATCATCACTTGTGCTTTTATGTTATCATAGTACATGTCGAGGCTCTAGTATTTTCTAGAGTGACATTAAGTGTAACATCCCTGGCCACCCAAGGTCGGGCCAATGCCACCTTAAAAACTTTCATGCTCTGATATGTAACATACCCATCCATAGACCTGTTGGTCTATGCCACACAGAAACTCTTGCAAAACTTGATATATGAAAAACTTAAAAAGACAATTACATTCTGCTAATACACAGATTCATGCATAATTTAAAAGTAAGCCTATACATACAACATACACAGGAAATACTCATAAATATAAAGACATGTATAGATACACAACATGCAATTGAACACATAATTGATACTTATCTTTTTATAGAATACCACCAACTGCATGTAGACCTTCCACGATCCTCTCAGCCTTAGACCACATTGCTCAGACTCTCTGCAGTGGATCACCCCCGAGATGGGACTAAAATCCACCTGGGTAAAGGGATTCCTAACTAGGTTGAGGCAACATGAAGTTACACAGTCAACATGAAGGATTTTTTCCTATGAGCCAACGCACATTGACATCCTACAACCTCTCATTCCCCACATGCATGTCCCACCCCAAGAAGTGTGCCCCTTCTCTGCTCAACAGTCCTTCGGCTTCCACACTTCCCTTCCAGGGCTTCATCAACATGACAGATGGGAAGTCTCTGAGCATTGTAGTTGCAGCTGGCCCCCCTCAAGAAATCACTTCCCCAACAATTCTCTCACTTGGAGAGAGTTTCTCACGGGCTTGACAACCTGCCTCCTCAATCCACATGCCTGACAACCTTCTTGTTTTGTCCATCTCTTAAGTCAACCAGATATGGGTGATGGTAGCAACAAAGTTTGGGTATGGAACATGTAATGGAATAATCCACGCTCAGGAAAGGAACTGTGTTGGTAGCAAAAACATTCACGTAAGGCACAGTATGGGCTAAGGAAAAGTATAGGTGTGTTGTGCATAACAGGAAATGTACGGGATCATTGTTGAAGGTGTGTGTGAGGCATGGAGAGGTTCCACTGATGGAGTCAATGGCTATGTGAATGAATGCATTTGTGAAAGGGGAAGGATGGTAAAACAAACTAATTTCCCCACATATATTTGCATGCACCCTTGTTGACACATGGTTCTCCTAGAGCTCGTTTCTCTCCACTTGTGATTCATTCACCTTCCCATAAGAACTTAGAATAAAATAGTTATCCTCACCTTAGCCTTTAGGAATAATATTATAATATTCCTTTTGAGATAAGCCCTCTAGCTTAGCCCCTTTTCTAGACTCTTAGCCCTCCCTTTCCCTTCCTAGTTGAGTTTAGTCCCCCATTCTCTTTTATTGTGGTTGTTCTACATGCAGTGATGTATTATACTAATGATATGAGTGTTTACATATACAAAAATAGGCTTATTGTCCTTTAGAATCTAGGATCTCTAACCTAATCATCACATAAGCCTGCTAGATTATAATCACTTGGCTCACCAGCCTATAAAACATGTTTACAATTCAACTGGGGCTTGGTCTTAGGGGTATTACATTCCTCTCCCCTTATTTTTGCACTGTCCTCAGTGCAATACATATATAACTTTAGCACCAAGATTTTAAAAAATATTCAAAAAGATGCGGGTAATTTTCTTGCATAGCATCCTCATTCTCCCAAGTTGCATCCTCATGACCGTACCAAGTCCATTAGACCTTTACGAGCTCCATGGATCGATTCCGGAGCTGCTTGATCTTCCAGTCCAGTATGCACACCGGATGCACTTGAAAAGCGCCTTCTTGCTCCACATGAATCACATTCCAATCAATAACATGATTAGCATCATGTATATACTTTTTTAGAAATGACACATGGAATACAGTATGAATTGACATTGATGCAGGTAATGCAAGCATATAAGCTACAGGCCCAATCCTCTCTAGGATTTCAAATGGGCCACAATAACAAGATGCCAACTTTGAAAAATTTCCCAACTTCATGGAACTTCTGTTGGCTTTCACTTTCAAGAATACATGATCACCCACTTTAAATTCCCTGTGAGTTCTTCCCTTATCAACATATATTTTCTTCCTGTCTTGAGAAGCCTTTAAATTATTCTTTATTTTCGGCATCTGCTCTTCCATTTTTTTGAGTAATTCTGGCCCAACCACTGCTCTATCTGTTGGGTTGTCCCAACTTACTAGTGTGTTGTACTTTATGCCATAAAGTGCCTCAAGTGGGCTCATCTTTAGAGATGTTTCGTACCCATTGTTGTAAGAAAACTCTACCAAGTGTATATAGTCTTCCCATTTTATGGTTTATCCATCACATACATCCTCAACATATCCTCAATCAATTGATTCACCCTTTATGTTTTCCCATCAAATTTTGGATGATAAGTTGTGCTAAAATTCAAATTTGTTCCAAATCCTTTAAATAATCCTTTCTAGAATTTCGATGTGAATTTTGGATCTCTATCAAACACAATTGTCTTGGGTATACCATGCAATCGAGAAATTTCCCTCATATAAATATTAGCAATGTTAGTTTCTTTGTGAGTGAGTTTCACTAGAATGAAATGGGAAGCTTTGGTAAGCTTATCCACCACTGCCATGATAGAGTCATGTTGATTTCTTGTTCTGGGAAGTTTGGTGATAAAATCCATTGTTACTACTTACGATTTCCACTCAGGGATTGGTAATGGTTGCAACAACCCAGCTGGGTGTCTATGCTCAACCTTGACTTTTTGACACTCCATACATTTGGAAATGTACTCAGCAATTTATTTCTTCATTCCTGGCCAATAATATCGGTTCTTGACAACTGCAATAGTTTTCTGATACCCTGGGTGTCCAGCATAAGGTACATTATGCATTTCCCTCAGTATCATAATTTTCAATTCTTGAGAATTGCGTACATAAATTATGTTTCTGTACATGAGAATTTCATCAATTCCCATCTTGTAGTCTTTATTTTTCTGTTGCAAATCACCTTGTTGTATTTTTTCCACTAATTACATGTAATGAAAATATGATTTTGCAACCTCTGAGATTTTGTCCTTCAATTATGATTGGTACATTATGATGGTTGTAGAATGAAACTCATGCACTCTTCTGTTGAGTTCATCATTCACCTTGTTCTCTTTCCCTTTTATATGATTTATATCAAATTCGTATTCACTGAGAAATTCCAACCACCTGCTATGCCTGGCATTTAGAGTTGGTTGATCATAAATATTTCAGACCATTATGGTATATCCTCAGCTCAAACCTTTTTCCCATGAGGTAGTGCCTCCACTTCTTCAAGGCATGCACTATGGCTTCCAACTCCAAATCATGAGTGGCATAGTGTCATTCATTCTCCTTCAACTTCCTTGATTCATAACATACACCATAACCATTTTGACTAAGGACTCCACCAACTCCTTCTTTACATGCATTTGTGCATACCATGAATTATTCATTTGGATCAACAATCCTTAGAATTGGAGCATTGGTTAATAATTGCTTCAAGTGTTGGAATCTCTTTTCACAATCTAATGCCCACTGAAACTTCACTCCCTTCTTTTGTAAGGAAGTGATTAGGTGTGCAATTTTTGAGAATCATGTAATAAATCTTCTGTAGTAACCTGCAAAGCCCATGAAGGATCTGACTTTTTTCAAATTCTTAGGTGCTAACCATCCTTTAATGGCCTCAATATTTTCAATATCCATTGCTATCCCTTCCTCAGATATGATATGACCCAAATAATGAATTTGGTTCTGATAAAATGAGCACTTACTCAATTTGGCATACAACTTATGCTCCCTTAATACTTGTAATACCATCTTCAAGTAATTCTCATGGTCTTCCTCTGACTTGGAAAATATAAGAATGCCATCCAAAAAGACAATGACAAACTTATCTAAGTATTCTCTGAAAACACCATTCATTAAACACATGAAGACAGTTGGTGCATTTGATAATCCAAATGGCACCACTGTGAATCCATAATGACCATACCTTGTTCTGAAAGAAGTCTTGTTGATGTCTTCATCTTTAATTCTTATCTGATGATACCCCAATCTGAGATCAATCTTCGAGAATATTTTTGCATTCTTAAACTAATCAAAGAGGTCATCGATCCTTGGCAAAGGATATTTATTATTTACAGTTACTTGGTTCAACTACTTGAAGTCAATAAAAGGTCTCAGTGTTCCATACTTCTTCTTCCAAATAATACTGGGGCACCCCAAGGTGACACACTTGGGCATATATACCCTTTCTTCATAATCTCTTCAAGTTGCTTTTGCAACTCCTTTAATTATGGGGTACTCATCCTGTAAGGAGTCTTGGATATCGGAGCTGCTCCAGGCATCATATTTATGGAGAAATCAATGTCTCTTTTAGGGGGTATTCCTGGTATTTCTTTAAATAAATCCTCAAACTCATTTAGGACTGCATAATCCTCAATATTTGACACATTATCCTTAGGTGTTTCTTCCATATGAGCTGCAAATATTTGGCATCCCTTTCTATAACATTTCTTCAGGTGCATTGCTGAGATTTCTCTGACAATTACTTACCTGGGAATTCCCTACACTATCCTTAGGTTCCCTTCCTCATCCCAGCAAGTAAATGCTTTGGTATGATAGTCTAATATAGCATGGTGTTGTTCCAACCAATCCATACCAATGAGATATTCATAGGAACCTAAAGGCAAGATGTTCAAATATGCTCTTGTGATCATCCCATTCATTTCCACTAGACATGCCTTAACCATCTCATTAACTTTTCTTTTGGCTCCGATAGCCAGCTACACCAACCAATATTTTGCATGCTTTCTTCTTGGAAAATGAAATATTTCCACCATCTTAGGATCTATATAACTATGAATAGCTCCCGAATCAGTTAAAATTGCAATGGTTTGGTTGTTGATCATACCTTCCACTTCAATCATGTGTGATTGAAACTTAGGTTGCTTGTTGTCCAAGGCTACATCGATCCTAGGTACATTCCTACCCATGTCCTCCACTGTTTCATCTTGTTGTACATTGTGAACAACTCTCACTTTTTTGCTTTTGTGAGGACAATCTCTATACATATGATTTCCCTAACAACCCCAACATTAAATAGGTGGTTGCCTTGGCCTTTTCCCACATGTCTCAATCGTTCTGGGCTCTCCAGAAGCTAGCTATCCTTGAGGAATATTTATGAATAATGGTGTCTTATTCCCCTTCTTCCTCTGATGCATATGGAACTTCCTCTTGTCTTCCTAAGCTTTTTGGAAAGTTGGCTTTCCTTTATGTTGATCATATAGGTATTTAGCACACTTGATTGTCTCCTCCAAAGTCTTGGGATTATCATATTGTATCTTGTCACTGATGAATGATGGCAGCCCATTCAAATACCTTTGAATCTTAACTGTCTCATCCTTGATGAAGGAATCATACTTTAACAGTTATAAAAACCTTCTTTCATATTCATTAATGGTCATACTCCCTAGGTTGAGTTCAAAGAGCTCATTCATTTTCTTGTCATAATATCTCTTAGTCAAGTATTTCTTTTCAAAATAGTTCTTGAATTCCTTCCAAGTAACATTTTTCTCTTTAATGCATTACACCTTCACAAGTTGGTCCCAGGACATGGATGCCTTTCCCTTGAGCTGATAGATAGCCATTCTTCCTTTTGCATGTGAAGAATAACTAGGCAATTGAAAGTACTTTCTCATGCCTAGCAGCCATGTCTTTGCATATTCATCATTCTTGTCCTCACCATCAAATGTAGGACGTTTGATTTTGTTCATTTCTCCTCGTAGTTCATCCACCTGAAACCTCTTCTTATGCTCCCTGTAGGGGATGAACTTGAGATCCTGTGTGCTCTCTTATTGGAATGCCTTGGGGAGTGATGGTGATGTCTGCTAGCACTTCTTGATCTTTCTTTCCAAGCAGGATACCTATGACTTCCTGATTTGCTTGAGTCATTCTCCTTATCCAATTTCTTCTCAGTTATGTCCAGGCTTTGCATTAACTTCATGTTGAAGTCCTCATGCTACTCCTTGTATTTCATAAGCCTTTCATTATCAGCTTTATGACTTTGGAAATCTTTATGCAAATATTTGATGATCTCTACCATATTCATGTTTTCTTCATTTCCTTCTCCATGTACATTGGAGTTTGTTCCTTCAATACCCATATGGACATCCATCCCTCTGATCTCATATTCCTAATTGTAAGCCCCATGTGTATCTTCAATTCCTCTGCACTCTATGTTAATCCTGATTTTGATCTTACAGTTGTTAGCTCTGCAAAATGTGCATCCAACAGAACTTTGTTAGCCTGATTGATTTAACAAAATCAGGAAATTATGAACGATTCTAGTTCAATAATATATCATACTTCCTTCTTCTGATTTTCTAAGAAATTGACTATTCACCTAAATTTTCTGGGTGAAAATTTGTGTTCTACTATCCAACATATTTCCAATGGATTCTCTCTTGCTCAATTCTGCGTCTTGAGAAAAAAGTTATGGATATCTGAAAAAATTGACCTTTCTGTGAGGCCAATCCTTACACAAGTGATCTTCTTTGGAAGTCGATTTAGATCTTGGACCCAAGTTGAATCCTCTATTAGGGTTCACAGGCTCCTGTGATTTCCTTCCAATAAATCTCCATACAAACAAAAACCCCACAGGATCCTTTTCTAAGCCCGTTTATGTGCTTAAAAACAATTTTTGGGTACTAGCCCTTTTTCTTCAACCCCCAATCTCATGTGACCATAGGTTGTGACCAAGCGCTTAACTGAAAGGTGCTTTTTTTCCTGGATCTCCAGAAATTTGAGGCTCCAGAACTTCAATCTTCGGAGGCTCTTACTAGCTTACGCCTTATTTCCCTCTGAACTTCGAACTGGCGATCTCTTGCACGGTACATCTTCGGAGCTTCGGGGCTCTGTTGCTTCAGAGCTTTGGGACTTTGGAGCTTAGAAACTTTGGGCTTTGGAAGTTCTTCCTACTCCACACATCACTCCCTTCAAATGTCTAACTGGTGAATTCCTAGAAAAACTCTCTTGAGCTTCATGCTTCAGAGGTTCTTGCATCAACATACTCCCATTTCCCTAAACATCGAATTGGTGAACTTCTGGAATCTCATAAGCATTCATGGACCAGGGGGGTGCTACTTGTCGAAAATATAGAGGTCGTACATGGCCCAATATATGTGTGACACATGTCAAGTTCTAATTGGCCCAAAATGTCTATGAAAATCTTAAACAAGATGACACGTGGAAAGCATCAAGTGGGTCCAAGTCACCCTAGGTGACGTCAACATGCCATGTCACTCCAGTGCTCAAGGACTTCGGAGAACTTCTCAGCACCACACAACACATCTCTCGAACGTCGAATTTCTAAATAGGTCTATGTCACTCTAGGTGATGTCAACATGCTGCGACACTCTCGCACCATGAGACTTCGAGAATTTGTATAATCCCACACCAAAGCACATCAAAACACCTGAATGTTGAACTTCCTAACTCTCGAACAGTGTTCTTTGGAGCTTCAAAACTTTAGGGCTCTGAGACTTTGGAAAAATTCTCATCTTCACACTTTAAAACTCCCAATCGTCAAACTTCTGAACTCCCAATCAGGTCCACGTCACTTCGACGCTCCGGGACTTCAACCTTCAGGCTTCGGAAGATATCACACCAACACACTTTATAACTACCAAACACTGAACTTTCGAATAGGTGTTTCCCAAAGCTTTGAGACTCCAATGCTCCAGGACTTTGAAACTTCGGGCTTCGGAGAATTTCGCTGCTGAACACCACCCTACCCCCGAATTTTCGAACGTTGAAATTCAAAACATGTGACAATATTCAGACACGTGTCCCTGAACATAAATGGTCTGAATTGGTTCTAGACTTCGATACTTCGAGGAAAACTCCACTCCGTGCAACCACAACCAGATTTCTCGAACTGCTACACCTCCTGAGATTTCAAACACAACTAAGGTGTGCTCTTGGTGCCTTCTTGGCACTCATGGATGCTCTAAAACTATTGCTTCAATTTCCACTTACATGACCCAATCTAGGCTGAGTGTTGAAAACTAGAGCTCTGATACCAGATTGTAGTATCCCCGACCACACAGGGTCGGGCCAATGCCACCTTAAAAACTTTCATGCTCTAATATGTAACATACTCAACCATAAACCTATTGGGATATGCCACATAGAAACTCTTGCAGAACTTGATATATATAAAACTTAAACAGACAATTACATTCCACTAATACACAGATTCATGCGAAATTTAATAGTAAGCCTATACATAAAACATACACAGGCAATACTCATAAATATAAAGACATGTATAGATACACAACATGCAATTGAACATAGAATTGATAATTATCTTTTTATAGAAGACCACCAACTATGTGTAGACCTTCCATGATCCTCCCATCCTTAGACCACATTGCTCAGAATCTCAGCAGTGGGTCATCCCTGAGCTGGGACTAAACTCCACTCGGGTAAAGAGATTCCTAACTAGGTTGTGGAAACAGGAAGGATTTCGTCCCAGGAGCCAAATAACACTGACAGCCTACAAACTCTCATTCCCCACATGCATGTCCCACCCCAAAAAGTGTACCCCTTCTTTTCTCAACAGTCCTTTGACTGCCACACTTCCCTTCCAGGGATTTAGCAATAGGTCAAACATGAAGTCTCCAAGTACTGTAGCTTCAGTTGGGATCCCTCAAAAAATCACTTCCCCAACAATTCTCTCACCTGGAGAGAATTTCTCACGGGCCTGACAACCTGCCTCTTCAATCCACAGGCCTAACAACCTATTTCTTTCATCCAGCTCTTAATTCAACTAGGTATGGGTGAAGGTGGCATCAAAGTTCAGGTATGGAACGGGTAATGGCAGCATCCACTCTCAAGCATGGAATTGTTTTGGCCGCAATAACATTTAGGTAAGGCACAGTACGGGATCAAGCAAATTACAAGTGTGATGTGTGTAACAGGAAATGTAGGGGATCATTGTTGAAGGTGTGCATGAGGCATGGAGAAGTTCCATTGATGGATTCAATGGATGAATGAGTGAATGTGTTCGTGAATGGGGAAGGATGGGAAAATAGACTAATTTCCCCACATATATTTGCATGCACCCTTGATAACACATGGCTCTCTTGGAGCTCATTTCTCTCCACTTGTGATTTATTCACCTTCCCATTAGAACTTAGGATAAAATAGTTATCCTCACCTTAGCCTTTAGGAATAATATTATAATATTCATTTTGAGATAATACCTCTAGATTATCCCCTTTCCTAGACTTGTATCCCTCCCTTTCCCTTCCTAGTGGAGTTTAGTCCCCCATACTCTTTTATCATGGTTGGTCTACACACAAAAATGTATTGTGTTAGTGATATGAGTGTTTACATATACAAAAATTGGCTTACTAGCCTTTATCATATAGGCTCTCCAGCCGAATCATCGCATAAGCCTCCTAGCTTATAATCACTTGGCTCGCCAACCTATAAAACATGTTTGCAATTAAATTGGGGATAGATATTGGGGGTATTACATTAAGTTTATGTCTTTCCACTTCTAACTTGTTTCTATGAGTATCCCGTAGGATTTGCATCCCCTTTAAAAACTCTTCGTTCAAGTGGTCTCTTTATGCATGTAGGGCACCATTGATCCTACCTGAATTTAGACCTTC
Source organism: Picea engelmannii (assembly GCA_009831015.1). Classification (NCBI taxonomy): domain Eukaryota; kingdom Viridiplantae; phylum Streptophyta; class Pinopsida; order Pinales; family Pinaceae; genus Picea; species Picea engelmannii. Next base: position 580,477 of record ML777845.1, on the reverse strand, counting down.
AACTTCTTTGACAACTTCCTGGATATCTATGGAGAGTTGGCATTTTACACCTTTCAACTCTATTTCCAACACTATTACTCAGTTCTTGGAAATGTTCAGGGCATCAGTTACCTCTAGAATAGAGGAGGCATTTAATCCTACAAAGGAGTTGAGAGTTGAAACTGCTTGAACCATGTTCTCTTCAGTATCAGGGCCGACCTTCCATTCTAATATCCTTCCTGCATATGACTTAGACTTGGTTTATTCTCCTCTTTTTATTTTCGTTGATCTCTTCTTGATGCTTCTAGTTATTTTTTCAAAGTAGTAGTCTCCAATAGCGACTACAGATCCTTCGAAATTGAGAGATTGAAAAGAGAGGGAGAAATCCCCTGGTATGGAGCTTATGGGGGTATACACTGAAGGAGTTATATTCACAATGCATAGGTTCAGCGTCGACGAAGTGCCTAGGGTCTAGTTTAAATTATGCTTCAAAATATCATCATCTTTCCTCTTTGATTCAACCTCGTCGACCAATCGCTTCGCCTCTACCTCTTCAACCACTTTCCTAGCTTGTGCTTCATTAGCTAGCCTCTTGGCTTCCTCGCCCTCTACCAACTTTTTATCTTCTTCGTCTTTATTCCTTTGTAGGGATTCCTGATGTGTCGTGCGCTCACATTCTAGCCTAATATTTTCCTCAGTCCTCCTTCTTTGATAATCTTGCTCTACTTGGAGCCTTTTCTGCTCAAGCTTCTTTTCTTTTTGGGTCTTTTCATGTTCTTTGGCATTGTTGGTATCGTGCTCTTGTTGACACAACTTTTGGAATTTGGATAAATTTTCCATCTTGAATTCTTCTTGTTCGAGATCAAGTTCTCACTTTTCCACATCATGGGGAAACTGGTGCAAGACTTCATCATACGAGATTACTCCTTTAAATTTATCCTCCTCAAAATCAACAATGTGAATATTTCGTGAGTGAGGTCGACGGACCTGACATGACTGATAGTCAAATCATGAGGATCATGGCCTTTAGGCTCACCCAAGCACATGATTAACTCTTGTAACGTCTCAGCATCCTTCCTTGCATCTTGAGCGTTGGAGATGGGAATAACTTTGAATTTGGAGAGGGAAGATTGACCTGAGTATTTTACTGTTGGTTTGCAAAAGTGTGATGATACCAGACCCAATTGTTTGGTATGCTATTTCCCTCATTAGTAATCAGTCTGGGACAAAATATGGTAAGAGATGTGGGACCCCTGTGGTCTTGTAAACCCTAATGAATGAATAGTACTTGTAGAAAAACCAATCAGTCACCCCTTTCATCCCATTTATAGCCTCAAAGGATATACTATGTCTAGGGAATCCAAAAAGGATGGAGTGTAGAGGGGAAAGGAATAAATTTCAAATCTCATAAAAATGTTGTTTGAAATTAACGCTCCATAATTGGGATAAATAAACATGAATGGGGGGATGACTTTGGTCCCAATTCCATCCAAGTTCGGGAAAATGTAATGAGGAAAAAATGACATCAATCATATAAGCATACATATAAAAACATGGCTTCTTCATACCTGGGAGATTCTTTGTGTGCAGGCATATGTTAAAGTCTAGGATATCCACCCATTTGAAGATATGTCTCATTCTAACAATGGTGTGTGCCAAATGTAACCAGTCAATTTGAAAGTGCATACTCTTTTCTTCCCCATATAAACGATAGAGCATGGAAACCAACTGATTGTAAGGATTTTTAAGCCTTTGTGTGGGGACCAATTTATAACCTTTCTTAAGAGTTTCATCCTCTTCCACCCACCATTGTTTCATTTTTTTTACTAATCCTTTGCTTGCCTGGGTGAATCCTTTTAGGAAAGGTTCATTCAACGAGAAAGTAGGAGCGGGAAGGTGATATTTGGTGCTAATATCCTCTGGTCTGAGAGAAGTTACTTGTGTCCCCTACTTTCTCATGATGTTCATTGTGGAAGCTTCAAATTTCCTGAGACACCAATGTGTTGCCTCATTGTATGGGAATAGTTGTGGAATGGAAGTTACCCAGTGAATACCGCTTTTCAGGATATTCGGATACACCTCTAAAACTTTGTCGTCTTGAGGAAATTGTGTGGAGTCGAATATCCTGTAGATTTGTTCAAGGTTGAGGCAATGGTCCTCGCCAGTATGAGGAATTGTGTCAGTCACCAAAGTTTCGACTGGTCGAGATGATCATTCGGGGCCTGTTGCACCCTGGAAGTATACCGATATCCTAGATCTTTTAGGGTTCTGGCTCACCAGGACAAATGACGAAATTAACATGAAATAACATGTTAAAAGGAATATAAACTTATCTTATGTATAACGTATTAGTTGTAAGAATGAAAAATTGGTTAAGCGATAGAAAACACAGGTTACCGATAAACAAGCAGTTGCAGTAATTCAGAAGGTGATCTTAGTAAGCGAGGGAGTCTAGATGAAAATCAAACTTTGCAGACTGTTTTTCGAAAACTTACAGTGCAATTTGTGTTCTGAAAGGGTGTTTTTTATAACTCGTAATGAACATCCAACTAGCATGAGTATGCCATAACTTAGGTGTGTACGAGGATCTTGCTAAATCTGATCTTAAATTTTCTCATTAATACTCATCATTTCCATAATTAAAGCTTATTAAGTAGGATAGGTGCATTGATTATAACATCGGGGGAAGTGCTAAACCAAATCTTTGAATAAGACCGTTATTGGGGTCGACCTTTCGGAGTATGAGAAATTGTGGTTTTTTCAAAATCCAAAGGGAAAGGTATCAAAGGTATATTCCCTTGTATGTGACTAGTGGGTAGGCATGGCACGTCAATAAATTAATAGTTATACAAAAAGAGGTGGTACATGTCAGGGTGTTGGCATCAAGGTAAATAAGGATGAGGGTGGAACTAAAACTCGAGAGGAAGTTATCAAGAGTATACTCATTGTTGTTTTTATAAAGGCATGCTAAACCATGTGCTTTATATGATTTCAGGACTTGGTTGTCATAGGTTTGAAGGATATGGAAAATTTTAAGCTCCAATGACAACTATATCGAAGAATATTATTTTGGCCTAGGAGAAAGTGCAGGACACATGCGAGAAGGGTCAATAGGCCATCATATTTTTCTTTTCAGGATGTGATTATATGATTCTTAAAAATACTTTTGATGAGGATGGTATCAATGATAATATTCCTTCGATACCTAAGAAACACTTTTATGTCCCGAAAGCAATAAAAAAAACTCATTGGAGAATCGATAAAATAGGTAGTCGACAGTCCAATCTTGGGATGCCATTTTGGGAGGTGGTCGTTTGACAGGTCATCACGAACTTTGGGGCTCCACGAGAGAAAACAGAGTAAGATTTGGAGTGATCGGAGTGTGAATATAGGATTCTAAAATAACGCATTAAAAAATGACTCTGACGAACGTGATCCTGAAATAGATTTGAGTTGAGCTTGGGTTTCCTTAAAGAAGTAAGGATGCAGGTCTTGTAGGGTAAAAGATAGGCCAAGTTTGTTAACGAGGATAGACATAGGTCTCTGATGTGAAAGAATGACTGGTACAAAGTAGAAGACAATGGGAGGAGGTTATTGTAAACTATAAAAGTGAAGAAAAATGAATGAATAAACTCAAACAAGAGTCAGATTATTGAAAATAAAAACTACAACTAAAAAACTACTATGTGCTGAGCTACATCACCATAGGTGATCCGGAGAATTATTTTTTTAGTACTTGTCCATTGAAAAGGAGTCTCTCCTCATCTCCCTATAATGTTTTGAGCCTGAAAGTCCCAGGACCTATTTTCTAGTGGATGAAATAGGGTCCTAGCCATAATTTATGGAATTTTGAGAGTTTTCCTTTAAGTTCATTAGCTTTATGCCACTTGAGAACAAGGTCTCCTTCTTGAAAATATTTATTTCCTACATTTGATTTTTCAAACCACTTTTTAACCATTTCTTGGTGTTGAGTCTAGTTCAACTTAGTGTTTTCCCTTTCTTCTCCAAGTTTTAGCAACATTTTTAACCTTTCTTGTATCATCGGATAGGCTTCATCTTGGATGGATTGGGCCAATTGTAAAGAGGGTAGGAAAGTATGGGTTGGCACTGTGTCTTCTTTTCCCTAAACTAGGAAAAAGGGGGAGTTACCAATGGATGACTTGGGAGTTAATCTATCATCCCAAATAACATTATGAAGAGAAAGATGTCAATTTCTTTGATTATCATTGACAGTCTTCTTGATAATTTTAATGAGGTTCTTGTTAGTGGATTTTTCTAGACCATTTCCTTATGGATAGTAATTCACTGAGTACTTAACCTTGATGTTTTTTTTAGGGAGAATTAAGTTAACTTAAGAGAAGAAAAATACTTGGAATTATCAAAAACTAAAAAGTCTATAATTCCAAACCTGATAATTATGTGTGATTCAAGGAACAAAATCACATGATTTTCGTTGATGGTTTTCAAAGGGATTGCTTCGCTCCATCTGGTGAAATAATCAGTAGTCATTAATATGTATTTATCTAACTGTGATGAGTTTGGATTGATTTCCCCAATAAATTCCAACCCCCACTATTGGAAGGGGCATTCGATGATGATAGGATGAAAGGGGAAAACAACTTTCTTTTCTCTTCTGGCTGAGGTTTGGCACTACTGGAATTTCCTTCCACTGTATGAGAATATTTAAATAATGAAGGCCAGTAGTATCCTTCCTTGAGTATTTTTTTGGAGTAGTATCCCCATCATAATTTCCTTCTGTGGGTCCATCATGGAGCTCAGACATGACTTTCTCAACATCCCTTTTCTCCAAGCATCTAAGAAATACGCCATCCTAATTTTTTCTGCATAGAATTCCATGTATCAGCTGATATTGGGAAGACTTGAGCCTTAAATCCCTTTTCTTCTTAGATTCCAGATAATGTGTTGTTAATCCATGAGCAAGGTAATATTTCATTTTGTAGAACCAAGGGTCTGAACTGACTGGGATGTAGCATGCTTCCTTTACAAATAGCTTGGAATCTTGATAGAGAGCATCTTCATGAGACTCGATACAAGGGAATTCTACTGCAAGTTTTCATAGCCCTTTTCATTTAACGATCTTCGCAGGTTTGATATCCAGGTCATATTCCTATAGAGATGTAATCCAATTTTCTCTCTTTTCTGCCAGATCCTTTTGTACCAAGAGGTTCCTAACAGTTGGGTAAGGAACAATAACCTTGGTTTTAGATTTGAATAAGAATGGTCAAAAGTGATTGACAGCTTTGAACATATCAGATGCATTTTTATCAACTTCGGTATAATTTATCTCAACTCCTTATAGACCTGAACTCATAAAAGCCACAGGAAACTCTTCTCCTTCCGAGTTCTTCTATGTTAAGACCGCCGCAAATGCAGTATGGGAGGAAAATGTGTAGAGAATGAAATATCGATCACAATATGGACTCAAAAGTGTCAGATCTTGATTAATATCTTCTTTGATTTTGTCTAAAGCCTCATTTTCTTTAGATCCCCAACTAAATTCAACATTCTTCTTTATCATATCTTGTAGGGATTTTACTCTCTTGACAAAACTGGGTATGAATCGCCTGACTAAATTTATCTTTCTAAAGAATGACTACATTATAAATGTGTTGAACCTGCACAAAATAGATCTAGCTAAAAAATAATACACACATTTGCAACGAGAATTTGAGAAAGAAGAAGAAAGAGAGAAAGAATGAAAGAATTATCATTAACCGTTGTGAATAATGAATAATTTACACATGATATACTATGTATAACTCAATGAGTGAGCACTGGAGGAGAACCAATGCACCATAGTGGAGGTATAGAGTGATATGGACACACACTAGTAGTTACGGGAGTGAATGACCACCTAGTCTAGTCTCTCAGGCAGTTACAGGAGTGAATTGCCACCTAGTTGAGTTAACTAGTCAACTAGTCTTTAGTTAACTGACTGAACAGAGAGTAGTGAGGAGTTAACTCAAGGAATTTTTGGCACAGGGGTAGACCCTAGGTTCAACGCTTCAACAATGCACCAAAAAAACCCTAACTATCGACTCTTTCGACAACACCTATGAAGCAGGTGAAGTCTCACCCGAGGTAGAAGCAGGGGGGGTTACAGGACTCAAGTGTCTGTAACCAAGTTGGGACATGGATATGTTATAATAAAACTTCACAGAGTATTCTAGAAACACTTAGAAGGGGGCATGCATTAGTTCATTATCTTTATTAACATTGCATAACAAACTCTAATATGGATTGGCACAGTAACAACAAAGATTAAGCATTTCTACCACTTAGCACATATCATTGAGTTAGATCTAACATTCATTCATATTTAAGTAAAGCACTAAGCATCAACAGATCTATCTATCATGCATTATAATCAAGGCACTAATTGACTGAATTGAGTTAAATAGTTTATCAGTCTTTAGTTAACTAACTTAAACAGAGTGAAGTGAGGAGAAGATCTGGGAATCATGGGTAATGCACAAGTCTGGTGATGATACCAAGGCTAATGCACATTAGATGGTGATGATCCCAATGTTGCATGGTGACAAAACCAATGCAAGATCTAGACTCAACTCAACTAGTCAAACTAAAGAGAATATTATCCCTAAAGGAATATTCTTCCTAAAATATAGGAGACTGGATAATGACTAATAAACAAGGAAAAACCTTAGGAAAAAGAAATCCTCGGTGTGTGTGAAGTAACTCCAACACCCCCCCTGAACATCACTATGGTGAAAATAAATAATGGGTCCCGACAACGAGGCCATCTTAGGTACCCAAATATAAAATATACACTGAAATAAAGTGAGGAAAGAGGGAAAACCCCATGGGAAAACCCCCCCTCAAGGTACAATGTATGTAAAAATAAGAACTACAATTGTTAGGCAACTATGTCCTTCACTCCAAGATGAATTCACAAAGAATGGAACTTTTTCTCGGTGAAGGTCTTGGTGAATATGTGTGTTGTCTGTTCTGCTAAAGGACAGAACTATAAGTCAATGATCACCCTCTGGTACTAAGTCTCGAATGTAGTGCATGTGGATCTCGATGTACTTCATCTGTTGCCTCTGAACTGGATCTCTGCAGAACTTCAGAGTGCTCTAGTTGTCACACCAGATGATGATCGGCCGATGAAATTGAATGCCCAACTCAGTGAGAAAATTTTGTAGCCACATAGCCTAAATAGTTATGTTAACTACCCCTCTATACTCTGCCTTGGTTGAAGATAGAGCAATGGAAGCTTGCTTCTTTCTCGAAGAAAAGATAGGCCCGGAACCAAGACTGAGTGAGTAACCATATGTGGACTTGTGATCAATGTTATCACCAACCCAGTCAGAATCAGTAAACCCAATGAGATCTAATGTAGAGTCTGTTGCATAATGAATCCAAAAGGTGATGGTTCCCTATATGTATCGAAGGATACGCTTTGCAGCCTTCCAATGTAGCTCATGCGGCTCCTACATGAACCTAGAAATTGCGCTAACTACATATGAGAGAAATGGTCTGGAGTGTGTGAGATACAACAATCTCCCCACTAGTTGTTTGTACAGTGTGTTTTCAACCAGTGGAGTCTACCCGCCATCCTCAAGTTTGACTCCTAATAGGAAAGGATTCGGAGCAGACTTGCAGTATGTCATGTGAAATCTCTCAAGGATATCTCGTGCATACTTGGCCTGAGACAGTTTCATGCCTGATGCATCCTGATTGATCTCAAGTCCAAGGAAGAAGTGTAGTGGACCCATGTCCATCATCAAAAACCTATCATGTAGAATCCTCTTGACTGCAACAATCGTTGAATTTGAGCACATGGTGATCAACAAATAATCAACATACAGAACTAAAAGTAGAAGTGAATCAGTCGTCTAGAGCATGTAGACATTCAGGTCTGATTTACAACATACAAAGTTCAATGACAAAAGGTAGGAGTCCATCTTGGCATACCATGCCCTCGGAGCCTGCTTGAGGCCATAAAGGGACTAGTTCAGTCGACATACCAAAGATGAGTCCTGCATAAAACCCTGGGGATGCTCCATGTAGATCTCCTTAGAGAGATCACCATGAAGAAATTAATTTTTCACGTACATCTGATGGACTTCCCATCCTTTGGTTGTCGTAATGGAAAGTGCCAATCATATGGAATCCATCTTCGCTACTGGAGTGAAGGTCTCATCATAGTCAATATCATGAACCTGTTGAAAGCCTTTAGCAACAAGCCTAGCTTTGTATCTGCTAATATGTCCATCTGTTGCACTCTTGGTCCTGTAGACCCATCTACATCTGACAAGTTTCCTCCTAGAAGGAAGGGGAACCATATCCCAAGTTTGGTTCTCGAGGAGGGAGTCGTACTCCTCCTGTTTGGAGGATTCCTAAAAGGGATTTCCAGCAACCTCACCATAAGACTATGGATCTGAAGAGTGAACCAAGAAAAGATGCTTGGAGGGAAATGGTTCAGTGGTAGTGAGTGTAATAGGAGTCTGCTCGAAATTCGATCGAGTCCTCCTAGTATCGACTGGATCACCAATGAGATCCCTGCATCCTAAAGAGTATATTGTGCCCACTTGGGCCTCTGCTCTGGCTCTGCAACTACATATGGATGCTTTGAATCTGCATCTGATTGTAACGACTCTGAATCTATATCACCTTATTTCTCTGAATCATAACTCTCGTCTGAAGAATATTTGGTATGTGCATGCTCATCATCTCGGACATGTGGAAGAATGAAGGTGTCTGCATGCGGTTGTTGAGGTACATGCGAGACACTTTCCTCGAATTGGACACTTCGCTCAATGATGATTCGGTCCAAGGAAAGATCAATAAGACCATTGTTAGAATGTAAGTGGATGTGATCATTTTACCATTGACAATACCCTTTTCACCCAACCATAGGCCGAAGCCACCCTCCGAGCACCTTAACCTTAGCAAAGATTCACTTTGGAAGAAAACCCTAGGCTAGATAGCCAAACAAAGGGTAGCGCACATTTCCCCAAGGATAGCGCATCAAAAAGAGATGATTAGATAGTCCAAAACCCTAGCCAAGAGATAGTCCAAGCATAACTGCTAGCTACAACAACTACAACGGCATCTCTCCTCCAAACTTGCGTAGAAATTGGGCAACTGCAGTGCGCACAAGTGCTGCTCTACAATTCCGAGACTGCCTGCCAGAATGAGAACTGGCCTCTTGTATTTATACTAATTCTGGCTAACTGCCTGGGCCAACTTCTCATTCTGGGTATCTGTCTGTTCAGTATATATTATTATTTATGGCCAACTTCTTCTCTTGGAGGCTAATAACCTAATATAAATTATCTTCTTGAGCCGACAAGTCTTCTAGGGTTATTATCCAACTCATTAGGGTTTCTTCTTGTTTCCCGAAGTATTCTATCCTCTTCAGTTTTACATGTGGAGGTAAATACCCACGTAGCTACCATAATATCAACACTCCCTCCTATCTAGGGAGGTATTACAGGTAATGTTCTTGAGTACAAAAACATACCATTCACCCGGTAGCATCAACATTATGACTAGATCATGAGTACCATCATCATCATCATCAGTGTCATTATCTGCATCATCTCTCGAAACCATACTCTATCTAAGTAATCAAACATGATTCTCACTCCACAGAGTGATACAAGAGCCATTCTTCTAATCTAGAAGAGTAAATGCTCTGAACCATTTTCCATCTGGGAAATCTTTGTCCTTTGATTATCCATCTAACTGATAATCATTTCCAATACTATTGATAGTCTTCAACGCAATCGAAACAAAATAGAACATAATTGTGTCTATCCATAGTAGTACAAAACTACAATCCAATGGTACATTACCACACCAAGTAACACACAAGTACTTGATCAACAACGTATAGTCATGAACAGTGGAACACATCCACCACAGTAGTATACATCTACTGTCATACAGTCTTCATAAAAATAATTTGATATCAACCTGCACAGAAACAATGTTATGATATAAACTGAATCATCTGGGCCAATCTTTCACTCACATCTGTGAGATCTGAAATAATATACTCCCTCAGAGTAGAACAATGAGATATTTGGACTATTCTTCTCAAGCAAGGAAGAATAATTTTCATGTCTTCTGAACCTGGACCATTCCCCACCTTGGGACATTCTTCCTACACTAATCAAAGTGCACCTTGGAGAGAATGTATAAACCCTAAGGAATGTATGTCCCTGATTGTTGAGCCTGGACCATTCCCCACCTTGGGCCATTCCTCCTACACTAATCAAAGTGCACCCTAGAGAGAATGTATAAACCCTAAGGAATGATTGTTCGGACCATTTCCTCTATTAACCACAAGAGGAAAAGATTGTCCTGTATCAACCTCCAAAATAGACCATTCCTCATGTTAACCACAATGAGAAATCGTTGTTCGGCAAGGCGAGCCAATATTCTTGAGTAACACTTAAGAAGAGAGACTACCCTAGACCACTCCCCATGTTAACCACAATGGGAAGTCATTGTCTATGATACATCAGAAATCTGGACCATTTCCCATGTTAACCACAATGGGAAATCGTTGTCCGTCAGAAATCTCAATCCACTTTCTAAATTGGAAAGGAAGTTGCTCATCCTGGACCATTTTTCGAACTGAAAAATGATTGTCCATAAATCAATACATATCAGTGCTCCTTCCCAACCTATGATTCATCTCTTCCTTTTTCAATAAGGAAGTCGTCTCCACGAGCTCCATCTTGAGTACACAAACTCTTTCATCTTGGACAGAAGCTTTATCAAAATGTTTTCTTATCTTCTCATCTGTGGAGATATGTGTTGGAGAACCACTTTCTCCTTTCTGGACTTCATCACGGATAATGTAATGTTTGATTTCAAATGTACTTCGTTCTGGAGCACTGGTTTTTCTTTGAAGGCTTCATGTAGCTCTGATCAATAAAGTATATCATTGTTGGAACACTAGAACATATCCATGTGGCACTTCTTCTATCATCATGAGATCTGATCTCCTGAGTAGTCATCTTGATACAATATCTCTGTTATAGAGAATATTCACCATGCTTTTGTTGTGCATTGGAGGTTCTTCACCAAGTTATCTTCTTCCATCTGTATACAAGAGTCTCTTTCTGGTATGCCTCAAAGTCTTGAGGTTGCTCTTCATATTCTCTTTGTTCAATTGCTCTGGAGAACAATCTTTGCATTCATCTTGATGTAGCACTCCAACCCATGGATGATATAATGACTCATGTAGACGTATGTTTTTTTTACCGAAACAAGCAACCATCATAGTCTTCTCCCTTCGTCTGGGAGAACCTCTAGTTTTGAATCTTGCAATGATTTCATTTATAAGTCTTTTGTACATTGTTCTTCATCACAACTTTCAGTTATGTTTGATTGCTTTCATATTAGGCTGGTAATCTTGTGATTCTCGATACAATGATTGGTTGTTCTGGCTTCTCTTCTTTCTTGGAATATTCATGTTCTTCCTCATTTTTATTTAGATTTTGGGTTCATGGAATTTCTTATAGATTCCATGCCCTAAAGATTCCACTTCTTTCTTTTATCATCGGATCACGGATCTAGATGGAGAACCAGGGATACTTTAAGGATTCTCTTCGAAGAAGACTTCTTTTGAGGTTGAAATAAGCACGTACTATCTTTCATGGTTACTACCATGGATATATACTCCATCATCTGCAATGGATCATAGGATTCGCTCCCTCCTAATCCTTGCTTCATGTATGAGTGCATATAATCGGCTCCCTCTGTCTAACAGAGTCCACTCTTTTGTCTACATCCTTATTGTCTTATGCAATATATAATTGGCTCTCTCTGTCTAATAGAGTCCATGCTTCTATCTTGTTGTCTTCTACAAAACGTCATAAGTCTTTCTCCAATTTCCTCTTGATTGCTGACTTTTTTCTGTCTTTACTTCTTCTAAGTCTCTTCATGATTTATTCAGCTTATCTTGCAATAGTTTCCACATGATTTTCTTGATGTATTTCATTCTTTCATGTATTATCCAATTATATCAATCCTTATCTTTTTGTTCTTCCATCGGTATGGTTCTTCTTGGAACACGTTATCTTCCAAGAGATAGATATACAAGATATGTACAGAGACGATGCAAACAAGATATGTACAAGAACTAAGAAGATTATTATTACCTTCAAAAGAAGAAGTCTCTTTCATCCTACTTAGCCTTCTTTGTAGGTTCCTTTTCTTCGGCAACTAATGCTTCTGGTTTTTCCTTCCTTTTCTTTATCTCAAGACAATGATTCTTGTAGTGGCCATACTTTCAACAATTGAAGCATTGTACTTCTGAAATGTCTTTCTCTTGATTTGGCTTCCTCCTTGAACCAAACTTCCTTTTGTTCCTGAAATTCTTGAATCTTGTTGTGAAGGCTTGATCATTGTACTTCTTTTTGAGTTTCTCTTTTGCATTGATCCTTGATTCTTCAAATGCATCCCATGTCTTGGGAAGACCATTGAGTACTATGTTTACCAACTCCTTCTCTGAGATGATATCTTCAATAGCTTGTAGTTGATCTCTTAACTGAGATATTATCACAAAATATGATGTTATGTTGTCCTCGTCATTCATCTTCATGCCAAGGAGCTCATTCTTCAGACTCATAGCTTGTCCAATGTTTCTGACCGAGAAGAGATTTGTTAGGGCATCGTACTTCTTCTTCGATGAGTCAATATGGGATATGTAGGATATCAAGTGGTCTTTTATAGATTCCACTATGATACTCATAGCATTGGTGTCACCATATTTGAACTTCTCTGTAGCTTCAATGTTCTGAGGATATTTCTCTTTCCCTTCTTCAAACTCTGGTTTCACGATCTTTCCTTTCACGATATCAAACACTTTATTCTTGGAAAGGATGAGATCAATCCTTGTCTTCCATGCTCTGAAGTTATAAGCTCCATCTAACTTGTTCTCTGACTTCATAGAATAAGTCATGGCTTCTTTGACTTGGTCAAACCCTATATTTGATCACAAACTCAAACTTGGCATGCTATGGTTTCTACAGTAACCCTAGCGGTAGTGCTATGGTGACTGCTCCTGCTAGAAACCCTAGCGACAGTTCTTCAACAAGCTTAATATCTTCATGGCTATGTTTCCTTCCAACAGTTAGACTGAATGAAGGAGGTGTGGGCCCATAAACTGTTAGAATATAAGTGGATGTGCTCATTTTACCATTGACAATACCCTTTTCACCCAACCATAGGCCGAAGCCACCCTATGAGAAACTTAACCTTAGTAGAGATTCACTCTGGAAGAAAACCTTAGGTTAGATAGCCAAACAAAGGGTAGCACACATTTCCCCAAGGATAGCACATCAACAAGAGATGATCAGATAGTCCAAAACCCTAGCCAAGAGATATTCCAAGCATAAATGCTAGCTGCAGTAGATGCAACAACAACTCTCCTCCAAACCTGTGCAGAAACTGGGCAACTGGAGTGAGCACAAGTGATGCTCTGCAATTCTAAGACTGCCTGCCAGAATGAGAACTAGTCTCTTGTATTTATACTAATTTTGGCTAACTGCCTGGGCCAAATTCTCATTCTGGGTATCTGTCTATTCAATATATATTATTATTTATGGCTGAATTCTTCTCTTGGAGGCTAATAACCTAATATAAATTATCTTCTTGAGCCGACAAGTCTTCTAGGGTTATTAGCCAACTCATTAGGGTTTCTTCTTGCTTTCTGGAGTATTCTATCCTCGTCAGGTTTACACGTGGAGGTAAATACCACCCTCAGCTACCATAATATCAACACCTATATCCCTTCACATCATCAGTGTATCCAAAAAAAATGTACTCAGTGCTCTGTGGATCAAGTGCCTTCCTCTTTTCAGAGGGAATCTGGGCCCACGCACGTGAACCAAAAATGCGAAAGTGGGTCACTTCCAGTTTGAGGGGGCTCCAAGCCTCATAGGGGGTCTTATCCTTGACAGATCTATGGGGATATATGTTTTGGATGTATGTTTCACAATTAAGTGCTTCGTCCCATAGTATCTGTGGTAGTGACTTTGCATGCAACATGCAACATGACATCTCCTTTAGAGATCTATTTTTCCGCTCAACAACTTCGTTTTGGTGTGGAGTATAGGGAGATGTGTGCTGCAACTGAATCCCTACCTCATGGAAAATATTATGGATCTCATGATTTACATACTCTCCCCCATTATCACTTTAGAGGAATTTTATAGTCTTTCCAGACTGTGTCTCAACTAGGGAGTTGAAATCTTTGATGTGTTGAAAGACCTCAGATTTTTGCCTAAGAAAGTAGATCCATGTAAAACGTGAGAAATCATCAAAAAAAATGAGAACAAACCTCACTTTGTTCATGAATGGATGCATAAAAGGACCATAAGATCACTGTGGATCATATATAATGGTGGAGAAGCTCTCTGAGACTTTCCTTTGTTGAATTTCTCTTGAGGGTGTTTTCTGAGAACACATCCCTGACATACTCCCTTGGAGAAATGGATGTCTGGTAGACCATCAACCAATATTTTCTTGCTAAGTTGTTGCATGTATCTGAAATTCAAATGTCCAAACCTTTCATGCCATGTCCTACTACTTTCATCATCATGAGTAAGCAGTAAATCATAATCAATTTCAATGAATTAAGAAAAATTTTACAATATAGACTGATGATTTACCTCATCGGTAGAAACCCTGGAGTTGGTTTTGCATGTTGGAGATGTCCATGGAATTTTGTGTGAATATGAATTTATTTCCAGTGCCAGAATTCATCATCTAATACACAGAGAGAAGGTTGACAGAAAGTTTGGGAGCATGCAACACATTCTCGAAGCTTCCATTGGTGAGTTCAATCCTTCCTTTGTCGGTGACTTCGACATAAGAGTTGTCCCCCATCAGAATAGGAGGACCTTTGCATGAATCCAATGAAGAATAGACTTCTTATCAGGCATCCATGTGATGTAATGCTCTTGAGTATATGATCCAAGCATCAGGCGAGGATTTGATTGCAATAAAGGCATGGATAGAATTTTCTTTCTTGGAATTTGAATATTTTGGCTTCTTCTTATTGGTACCCTTAGGGATGCGATCTCCAAGGTTGTTTTGCTGAAGTATTTGAGACATCATATCTATTTTATTGTGGATGCATGTGGATCCTGGATGGAATCCTTTGTGACAATACGAGCATTTCTCCCTTTTTCTTCCCTTTTCCCCTTTGGATCCAGAGGCATCAGTGGAGGGTTTTGTGTACCCTTCCTTCTTCAGATGTGCATGAGCTTTCCATTTATATTTTTCTTTAGATTTATTATATTTGTGGCTACCATCATGCACAGTGAGTGCATGCACCTTTGGGCCTTTGATTGTGCCCATGTTGATGAGCTTGGTTTTCTCTTGTGTTAGGGATTCGATAAATTCCTCAAGAGAAGGAATCTTCCAAGTGGCTCCAGAGGTGAATCTAACAGTATGGAATGTATATGATAATATAGAGAATTTGGGACCAAGCTTGGAGAGAATGGTGAGAACCATTTGTTTCTCCTCTTTCGATTTATCAACCCCGCAATCCTTGAGTTGCAACAGTAAATCCTTGAATTTTGTAAAGAAATATTTGATATTCTCGAATATTTTTGGATCCAATGTGAGAACCTCCACCTCCAGAATGTGTCCCCTCATCTCATTATGTTTTCCAAAGAGCCCTTCCAATGTAGTCTAGGCTTCATTGGAAGACTTACAGGAAGATATATGAAAAAGGAGATAGGGAGAAATAAGACTGCAAATTGTTCTAAGTGCCTCATCCATGCGATTTAAGTGATTGGATTTTTCTATGGTTGATGTTGGTTCTATATATGTATTAAAGGTTAACCTGTACAACACTTTGGTTCAGATATGTATGGCTATTTTCTCCTTCCATGCAAAGTAGTTGTAAGGTGTAAGAATGAATTCTTTTTCGAAATCCATCTTTCCATTGTCTTCAATCTTTTGTACCTGCAAAACATTTTGGTGTAGCTTTTTCTTAGCAGTCTGTCAGCTCTGATACCATGTAAATGTGTTGAACCTACACAGAATAGATCTAGCTAAAAAATAATACACACATTTGCAGAGAGAATTTGAGAAATAATAATAAGGAGAGAAAGAATGAAAGAATTCTCATTAACTGTTGTGAATAATGAATAATTTACACATGATATACTCTATATAACTCAATGAGTGTGCACTGGATGAGAACCAATGCACCATAGTGGTGGTATAGAGTGATCTAGACACACCATCAGTTACTGGAGTGAACTTCCACCTACTCTATTCTCTCAGGTAGTTACGGGAGTGAACTACCACCTAGTTGAGTTAACTAGTTAACTAGTCTTTAGTTAACTGAATGAACAGAGAGTAGTGAGGAGTTAACAAGGGGAATTGTTGGCACAAGGGCAGGAGTTAACTCGAGGAATTGTGTGAAGTAACTCCAAAATGCATATATTTTTTGTTGTGAGGGGGAGGAATCTTAGAGATCACTTCGGTCTTGTCGGGTTCAATCCACATACCTTGTTTTTGAGACGATGATACCCATAAATTTTCCTTCATTTGTGATGAAAATGGATGTCTTGGGGTTAAGAGATATGTCATTTATTCTGCATTGATTAAATACCTTATTCAAGTGAGATATATTCTCCTCTTTATTCTTCGAGAAGATGGTCATGTCATCTAGGTACACTACCACACATTCTCTCAGGAGACCTCTAAAGGCAATGTCCATGGCTCATTGAAACGTGGCGCCAATGTTTATCAGTCCGAAAGGTACCTTTCTATAGGAATATGTTCCCCATTTGGTTATGAAATTTGTCTTAAGCTGGTATTCATGAGCTACCAGGACTTGATTATATCCTGATAATCCATCTAGCAGGGAGAGTGTTTCCAATCCGGACACACATTTTATAATTTGTTCCATGGGAGGCACATGGTAGTTATCTTTTTCTGAGGCTCTGTTTACATTTCTAAAATCAACACAGAGCTTGATATCCCCATTGTTTTTTCTTACTAGCACTAAGTTTGATATCCACTGTGTATGCCTTACTAGAAAAATGATTCTGGCCACCAACAATTTATTTAGCTCTGCTTTGACTTGAGGCTCAAGACTGGGGTGCATCTTCCTCAAGTTTTGTTGGAAAGGCTTGGTTTGAGATTTCACGTGAATAACATGTTTTATAATATTTTTATCATATGTATTGAGGTCCTTATACGTCCATGCGAAGATATCCTTATATTCTTTTAATAACTTGATGTATGCATGCCTTTCCTCGGGAGAATAGTTTTTTCCCAGGTTGACGTTCTAAGGAGAAAAATCCAATCCCAATTTTACTATTTCAAACTACATGTATGAGCTATTGGTCTTGAAATTCATGACCTTCTTGAATTTTTCTTGAAGTTCATAGAGTTTTTCTAGTCTGACCACACATATGGGAATATTGTTGGTTTGACCTGTTGCATTTGTTGCTTCAGCATTATCATTATTATCAGTATTTATCATCATCTCGTGTTGGCCTTCATCTATGATAGAATACTTGAAGGTATCCGCATACATTATGGACGCAATCTGTTCTATGACACCATTTCCATTGATGAGCTGGAGTTGGACTCCGACCGAAGATGAACCCATACATGTATATCATGCAAAATTATGGGAAAACAAAGCAGAAAATTTTTCTTATGAAATTTTTAACTGGGTAATGGTGCCCCTGCACATCGCCATTTTTGGTCACCCGCCACCCCAGATCTCAGACAGCATAGTAATGAATCTAATTAGCATAGAAGATTGGTATGTGGAAGTAGAATTCTCATACCTTAGAGTTTTCGGGGCTTATGTTCCCCCAAATGCATTGCCATTGTTCATTCCCAACAGGCTGGCTTGTCGCGAGGTTGCCGGACAAAAGGTGATTGGCGGTGTAAGCAAAGAAGGTATGGTCATCATTTCCTGTTCGTTTGAATTCTTATTCTTTATTAGATTTTGGGCATGCAAAAGCCGAGGCGACAATCCTGGAAGACCTAAATTTGGTCTCCATCAAATACAAGAAGCACAATCCACAGAGGGTCGTGAGCAATCATTTGGCTAATTGCGGGCTCAAGATATTTGAGCATGAGAATTCACCCTCGGATGAAATTTTCTAAGGAGCAAGGTCCTATGAGGAAATTCTAGCCTGGATTCAATCCTTAGCACCTGATGAAAGAGCAGATGTTCTGAAGTTCCAGGAGCATCGACGTAGTTGTCTTCCCGTTGTGTTGCGAGGAGAGGGTCCAGGTATTTCAGTAATGAAACAGAAGGATGTCGAAGGTTCTAAGGAGGCGATTCCTAACCAAGGAAAACACCAGGGCGAGGGGGAACAAACGCAGGATCCGGAGACAGAAATAAAGACTCCAGAACCGTCGAAGGAGCAGAACCCAGAGACAGAAATAAAGACTCCAGAACCGTCGAAGAAGCAGATTCTGGTCGATACTCTGGGAAAATCAGTGAAACAGATCGGAGAATCCATCACATCAGTCACCCCCTTGCAGTCGACGCAGGGAAATATAGATGGGGGGTGGATATTCAATGAAGAGTTGAGGCCCATAAGAGTATAAGAACTCCCTCTGAATGAGTTTTTCTTCGATAAAAAGAGAAAAGCAGTAGTAAAAATGGAATTCTACCAGGAAGGAGAGTCGACTGCCAAGAAGTATAAAGTTATCACCGAGGGAAAGGATAAAAAGAATGAGAAATTCGCCACTGGAATAGCAGGGACACTAGGAGCGTATGCCTCGGCGAATCAGTTCTCAGTTGGACTCTTAGAGAACTAACTTAAAAGAAAAAATCGCCTAATTAGGACCCTTGAAGCCAGACTAGCCACAACAATAGAGAATGCTAAAGATCAGGCGAGCGGGGAAATAGAGCAGGCCAGATTGGCCGATAAAAATGAAATAGAGATGCTCAAAACTAAGATTGAGCAAGCACAGTTGGTGGTCCGGGATGGTCAGATGCAAGCAAGCCAGCAGAGGGATTTGATCAAACAATTGCAGGCTAGGGTAGAGACCGTTGAGAGCAGAATGATAAATATTGGCAGGTTCAAATCCCAGATGATCGAGATTCAGGGCAGAGTCTCTACGGCGCAGGGAAATTTTCTCGCCAAGATAGAAGCGATCCGAGACAACTGTTTGCTGGTAAATTAGGTGTCCAAGAACTTATCTTCCAGAGAAAGGGATGCCAGAGCAGCTTGGGTCGCCTTCCAGGAGGCTGTGATAGCTACAAACAACAGGGTTTCGGCAGGTACTCCCATGTTCACCATTTCAGAGAAAACTAGAGGAAACATTCTATTAAAGGAATGGGAGCATAACATCGTTGAAGGCAAGCAGCAAGCCCAAAAGATAATCAATTCCTTAGAGTAGGCATTTAATTCTATAGACAGCGATCTATTGGGTATTGACAGCAGAGGTAACGCCGAAACGTTGATGCAAACGAATGTGGAAAGGATCTCACTTGATCTGAAAGAAAGAGAAGAAAGAGATTTGGTCGATATCTCTCAGATGACTATGGTAGACATAATCCAAGTGGATAAGTGCATGATTAAGCCTAGCACACAATTATGTGCCATTGACATCATAGATGGACAGATGGAAGACAGGCTGCAACAGTTATCCCGAGAATGTTACTTCCTCGAAGCCAGCTGTCAAGCAGAACCATTGCGGCTAATATCTTAGTTGGTTTAAAGATGTATCGCTTGTACCGAGCTCGCGCAACAACAAACTTCTAGCACCAAGTGAGGACAGAATAGGAAAAATGGAGCGATTGTAATCCTCCTTGTCATAACCGAAATTTTGTGACTATTGAGATTCTACCCTATTTGTAAAATTGTATAAATATACCACAGAAAGAAATAAATAGGGCTGGACCTTTTTGTGTCGTTTGTAATAGAGTTTTTTACATTTGAGAGTTAATACAAGAAGATATGAAGATTCTCAATTCCGTCACGACTGTGTTACAAGTTTGCTTCTTTGTATCTCATATTTCATTTCATTTCATATTCTTAATTGATGTGTTTCGTTATAATTTAGTACGACCACTACTATAGCGAATGAATTTTGATTTTCTGCAATTGTTTACTGTTTTTCCTCTGTACCAGCTATCAGCGAGTGTAAGACCGGTCTGCATTTTTAGAATTCTACACATATTCTCTGCTACATCGGTTATTTCCTTACAATTTTCCTCTTTTGTTTATGCATGAGACTCTTCCCTGGTAGGAGCCTTACACCATAGGCAGCTAAATGTTTTTCTCCCACCTCACACATTTTATTAAAATATAATACAGTTACGGGAATGAGCCTTTGATTTGCATCTGTATTTTATTTTTGAAACCGTAAATTCTCTTTTATACGACCAAATTGATACAACACTTAATCTCGCTCTGAAGTTTTTCCCACCTTTATTGTTCCTCCATGACTGTCCTGGTACCAACACAGCCTAACATCGAACCTGGACTATCGAACCAAATGCACATTGCCTTAAACCTCTTCGACACAATTCTTAAAACAGCTACTAACCGGGTCGAGCTTGAATGTTCATGGGTAGCTATTGAACAAGATATAACTATCCAGGAACAGTTGGAAGCTAGACAACACCAACGTAGAAATCTCCCCTAGTTTCCTTTACCGAAGGTTGACATTTCTCTCTTCTCCATCTTTTACCCACTTTTGGATGCCTTGACACTGTACTTCTAAGCCTTAAGTACAGACTCAGAAACAACATCTTACTGGCGCCATTGCCGGCGAACGAAGTTACGAAATCTTTTTCCCTGGGAAAACGACAATTGTTTTTCATTGAAAGTGTTACCCTTTGATAGTGAACAAAGAGTACACACCTTTTAAGGATTCATAATCTTTCACTTGGCGACTCCAAAAATAATAAACTAGCGTTTGGTCGAAGGAATACCAGACAAAACCCAAATGGTAAGCAGATTACGCCCGTTACCGATCCCGAAAAAATTTTAAAGGCTAGAGGCTCCTTTAAGCCAACCGCTGCAGTTTACACACTTAAAACCCCACCGCTGAAGACTAAAAGTTCTTTCGAACCCTCAACTTCGCTCAGTCCTCTCTTTGATACTAAATTTTTAACGCCAAATTGCTCTGAAATTAGGAATGATATTCATCCGACAATCCCCTTAGTACACAAAGGAAAGGACCCTATTGAAGGTTCGTCGGCTTTTGACACACCATCTTTCCTTCAGTTGAACTTCCCGATTTCGCCTAATTCTGAGGAGTGTGTTACACACTCGGTTTCCACACCCGTCGGTTCTCCTGATTTCATCTCTTGCAAATCCGAGGAACCGAGTCCTCGCATCCCTTATCTCTCCTCGTCGGATTTCCCTCTTCACGAAGAAAACAAAGAGTCACTTTTAATTTTCCAAAATCCCCTTTATAACTATCCACAAATAACGATGGCAGCTGTCGGAGGAGGAGGTGGAGGGTTTGTAGGAGGATGTGGAGGGTTCGTAGGAGGAGGAGGAGGGGGAGGAGCCCCTCTAGGAGGAGCTGGAGGCCAAGGGCCTGCCCCCCCTCCCAGATTTTTTGCAAAAGTTGCAGCTAGATATGCTCCCTTAGTATTGCCCATCCCTCTACATGACCTTCCCTAAAATTACATTAAAAATCTACCAAAATTCACCGGGGAGGGGGATCTAACCGCGGCAGAACATATTAATTTCTTTGATCAATTCGCTGACATTCTAGGTATCGAGCATGAGGATGTATTTTCGAGACTCCTTGTCAAAACCTTCAAAGGTCAGGTCCGAACTTGGTTTCGGAGCCTACCCGCAACTTCTATCTTGTCATATGATGCTTTGGAAGATGCTTTCCTCAGACAATGGGGCGAGAGAAAAGACCATCTATATTATTTAACCGAATTTGGATCTTTAAGGAAAAATAACTCAGAAACAGTCATGGAATTTATTCAGAGATTCAACAAACTGTATAATAAGATCCCAGTCGAGGTTAAACCATCCCAACCCGCGGCCAAAGTAACCTTTGTCGGAGCTTTCGAATCGGATTTTGCACTCCTTTTGCGAGAGATAAGGGGAGCCACCTTAAACCGAATGTAGGATGATGCGGTAGAAATTGAGTCTAATATGATGGCTTCGGGTACGCTCAAATATAAATTAGAGACTGGTAACCGAGAGACCAAACGCTTTAGAGAACAAGTAGGTCCTTCAGGGTCAAATAGATCCGCAGACGATAGGGTGGACGATATGGCCAGGGTGATTAAAGAATTGGCAAATAAAATATCCAGAATGGAACTCGAACAGGCCAAAGCTGACTCTTTCCCCAAGAAGGATTTCAAGAGGAACCCCAACCCCCCGAACCAAAAAAGACAAATAAAAAATGAAGATAAAAAAATACAGGCTCCCTTAAAGAGTGAAAATTTTATAGGCGCAAATGACTTTCAGGAATTCGGAGATTTGGATAATGATGTCACAAACTTCAGTGATGACTGTACTCAACCATATCTAACTCGAGAGGACTATGAAAAATCTCGAAACACGCCTCAACCATTGAATAAGGGTGAGGAAGGTGATCACACTGATCTGTGTGAACCTCAACCTGAAACTGAGATGATAATGGTTGAGTTTCAACCAAAGTACAACTTAAGATCTAAGAGTAAGCCCACCTCAACTACCCAACCCAAGAAAATCCTTCAAAGAGGTCAAGATTATGAACCCCCTTCAGAAGAGACCTTATTACCCAACAACAAAATGAAAACGGTAAGCACGCAAGAGTCCGAAGTGGAAAAAGTTGAAACCCAAGCACAAGGAACCGAACCAGTGAATAAGGTTACGTCTTCAACCAGGACCATGAGTGATAAAGCGGTCTAGACAAATAAGTCGGAGAGAAAAGATTCGGAAGTCTCAACCAAAGAAACAGACAAGGTGAGAGGAGCTTTCATTTTTGAATATGAGATAAATAAAATTAAGATACCAATCCCTTTGGTAGAATTAGCAAAAAACCTCATTTATCGGAAGCAAATTACCAAAGCGATGGGTGTCTCTGAGCTAGAAAGTCAGTCGGATGTTTTAAACCTGGAAGATGAAAAACCTAACATCACCTTTAGTCCCCATTTTGAAGGGGCCAAAGACACAATTTCTCCCTTTTATATTACTCTGAATGTGTATGATCAGTTGCTGCATAATTGCATGTTAGACTTTGGGGCCTCCCATAACGTTATGCCTAAGATTATAATGGACAAGTTGGGTCTCCAAATCACCAGACCATATGGAAATATGTATTATTTTGACTCGAGAAGGGTTAAGTGTATGGGGATGATAAAATATTTGGTAGTTACCCTGGCGCAGGTCCCGGTTAAGAGTATCCTGATGGATGTGGTTATTGTAGATATTCCCCCTAAGTATGGCATGCTATTATCTAGGTCATGGGGAGCCAAGTTAGGGGGTTCTCTTGAGTTGGACATGAAATTTGCCACAATTCTTGTGTTTGGTGGTCAGTTCACTCGGTTATACAAAGAAACAAGATTAGCATATACAGTCAGTGACCCTCAAAACCCAAACAACTTCCCTATTTACAT
This sequence comes from Picea engelmannii, assembly GCA_009831015.1. Classification (NCBI taxonomy): domain Eukaryota; kingdom Viridiplantae; phylum Streptophyta; class Pinopsida; order Pinales; family Pinaceae; genus Picea; species Picea engelmannii. The sequence goes on along the minus strand of ML777845.1, from coordinate 556,920 downwards.
TGCGGACCAAGATCTGGGAAATTGTATCTTGTCTTTTGATTATGGTTTAGATGGTTGTCCGGAAGAAAATGATATAGAGCGAGAAGAATCAGATTACATGACAGAAGATCTGTGTAACACTGGTGTCTGGAAAATGTATTTTGATGGTGCTTCATCTTCTAAGGGGGCGGGTGTAGGAGTGCTTTTAGTGGCTCCCAGAGGTAGGTTCATTATTCTTTTTTCTTATCGACTGCAGTGGGACATAGATTACACTAACAACGTATGCGAATATGAAGCGTTGATCTTAGGATTGGAGGCTACCAAAAAGCTAAATATAAGTAACTTGGAGGTATACGGTGATGCAAAGTTAATAGTCAAACAAGTAAACCGACAGTACCTAGCCAAGCATCCCAGACTAAGAACATACAAAAATTGTGCTTGGGATCTCATGGAAAACTTGTTCTCATCCGTAAATGTCCACTTTATCCCTCGTGCAGAGAATCTACATGCTGATGCATTGGCAAAAGCAACTTCAACATTCTCTCCTCCCATGACTTTCAAATTGAAGTATCACAATGAAATCAGATACAAACCCTCTATACCAGACAACCTCTGACACTGGCAGGTCTTTGAGGATGACGAACAAATCAAGAAATTTCTTGCAGCTGTGGGGGAATTCTTCGAAACTCATGCAGACCAAGAAAATAAAAATGACTCGATGTGGATCATGCAAGAAGGGGAAGATCCTAAAACCTTTCGAGAAAAAATTGTGGATCATCGTATGCTGGTCCTTAAAAGCAACCAGATTCTGAAAGGCTTGATTCCTTTAGAAAGACTTTTTGACCAGAACGACGTACCTGTGAAATCCACTTTGCAGCCCCAACCAGAAGAAGTGGAGGACTGTGATATAGGAACTGAAAAAGAATCTAGGGTGGTAAAAATATCCAAGTTCCTCCCTCCCGAAGTAAAAGATAAGTACAAAGACCTACTCAGACAATATAAAGACATTTTCGTTTGGTCTTATGACGAGTTAAGAACATATGACACTTCCATAATTGATCACAAGATACCTTTAAAGCCTGGGGTCAAACCGTTTAGGCAAAATCTTAGGCAAATTAACTCCATTTTGTTACTAGTGATCGAAAAGGAAGTTAAGAAACTTTTAGACACGAAAATAATCGTACCTCTGAGATACTTGGACTGGGTAGCAAACCTAGTCCCAGTCAGGAAAAATAACGGGGAAATCAGACTGTGTGTGGATTTCTGAAACTTAAATAAGTCGTCTCTCAAGGACAATTATCCGCTGCCCAAGATGGACCATGTGTTAGAAAATTTTCTTGGCACAAACCAAATGTCTATGATAGATGGGTTCTCGGGTTATAATCAAATCGCTATGAATGAACAAGACAGGGAAAAAAATGCTTTCACCACACCATGGGGTACGTTTATGTATGAAAAAATGCCTTTTGGTTTGATGAATGCAGGGGCTACATTCCAGCGCGCTATGGACATTGCTTTCATAGGATAAAGAGACAAGTTTGTAGTTATTTACCTCGACGATTTGACGGTTTTCTCCAAAACCGATGAAGAACACTTGATCCATCTTAAACAGACTTTCGAAAAATGCCACAGGTTTGGTCTATCTTTGAACCCAAAGAAATCACATTTCGCTATGAGGGAAGGTAATATTTTGGGCCATATCGTATCCAGTGATAGAATCAGGATTGATCCTAAGAGGATTGAAGCAATAGATACTATAAGTATTCCCAGAAATATAAAAGAGATTCAATCTTTCTTAGGAAGAATAAATTTTTTACGAAGGTTTATTCCCAATTTCACTGAGATCGGAAAATTGATCACAAGGATGTTGAAGAAAGACAACGGAGTAAATTGGACAACCGAGGCTAGAGCATCGTTCATGCATATTAAAAATGTCATAGGCGAGGCACCTGTGTTAGCAAGCCTAAACTATCTGAAATATTTTCTTATCTTCTCATTTGCCTTCGAACACACTATCGCCGCGGTGCTCCTACAGAAGAATGAAGAGGGATTCGAACAACCAATCGCATTTTTTAGCAAGAGCCTTAGAGACGCAGAACTGAAGTACGACATAATAGAAAAATAGGCGTACGCAATGGTGAAAGTATTAAAGGCATTTAGAACTTATGTACTACATTCAAAGATAACCGCGTACGTGCCTACTAGTTCTGTCAAAGATATATTGGTACAGCCAGACAATGACGAAAGAAGAGGGCAATGGCTTGCTAAAATCCAAGAATTCAATCTAGAGGTTAAGCCGACCAAATTGATAAAAGGGCAAGGCCTGGCCAAACTCTTAGCTGAGTCAAATTTCAGAGCCCTTGATATCAATTGCCTGCAGGCAAGCGATGAAGACACGGACCTAAAAGAGATGAATGAAGAAACGAGTCCAAACAAGATTGAAGAGAAGTTCTTATCATCGGGTTGGTACATAGACATAGTGTCATACCTGCTAACCTTAAAATGCCCAAATGAACTATCACCATCTAAATGCAGAACTTTAAAACTCCATGTAGTCAAATATTGTATAGCCGAAGGTCAACTATATTGGAAGGATCCACTCGGTTTCCTATTAGTCTGTTTAGTTGAATCGGAAACTCAGCAGGTTATAGATGAATTTCATGAGGGAGTCTGTGGGGGGCATCATGCATGGAGAGCTACAACCTACAAGATCTTGAGGGTTGGATACTACTGGCTGAAACTCTTTTTGGACGTCAATGCCAAAGTGTGTGCCTGCAACCCTTGTCAACTATTCGCGGGTAAACAGAAGCTCCCTACACTGCCTCTAGTTCCAATAAAAGTTGAAGCCCCATTTTAGCAATGGGGTCTAGAATTCATAGGCGATATTAATCCCCATTCCAGTGCTCAACATAAGTGGATCTTAACAGCTACAGATTATTTTACTAAGTGAGTGGAAGCAATTCCAACCAAAAGGGAAACAGAGTCGGTGGTAATTGATTTCTTGGAAGATAATATTTTGTCAATATTCGGTTGTCCCCGAAAGATAGTTACTGACAATGCCCAGGCTTTTAAATCTATGGATATGATCTGCTTCTGTCAAAAGTATAACATTGTTCTTGGCCATTCCACAACATATTACCCTCGGGGGAATGGATTGGTCGAGTCATCTAACAAGAGCCTGGTAAATACAATCAAGAAAGTATTGGATGAAAATAAAAGGTCTTGGCATGTGCACTTAAAATACGCATTATGGGCAAATCGCATCAGCACTAAAAGGTCTATCGGCATTTCGTCGTTTCAAATGGTCTATGGGATAGATGTTGTTCTACCTATAAACCTAGCGCTACTAGTAATGAAGTTATGGAAAGATAAAAATGAAGAACCCAATCAGGTAACTAGGAGAATTAATCAGCTAATTGAGGTTCAATGGCATAGAGTTGAAGTTGACAAAAAGATGCAGAAGTACCAAGATGATATGAAAGCATTGTTCGACCGCAAGGAAAAGGACAAGGAATTCCTCCCAGGTGATTTAGTGCTAAGATGGGATGTCAGAAAGGAAGAAGCCGCGAAGCATAGTAAATTTGACCACATCTGGTATTGACCATTCAGGGTCTTGGCTCCAGAAGGAAAAAATTATTTCCTACTGGAAAATATAGACGGAGAAGTCCTCAATGCCCCTGTCAATGGGTAGTATCTAAAGCATTACATGACGTAACGGTCACCAGATTCA
>ML777845.1:530592-553023 GCA_009831015.1 Picea engelmannii | reverse complement strand
GATTAAACTGAAAGTCGGTGTTAGAAATAATTCGGCATAAACAGGTGATACCTAAAGTAATTTCACATTGCGCAAAGAAAGTAAAATGAAAAGGTAAAGATGAGATTTCTCAAAAGACATGTTATGAAGGACTGTTAAAGAAAATCGAGGTAACACCATTCAAATTGCATTAGCAGCTGAACTGATAGATAACAGAGTTGTTTCTTGGTTGGGTAATCCCTGAAAAAATTAAGACAGTTTAAGCGATTCTCCCAATCTAAAAATAGTCATTCAAAGTAAATTATCCCCAAAAATACCTACAAGAGTCAGTCTTAAATCGTTTGACCTCTGTATTTCCAGTCAGTAAATTGCTACCTGGCATCCTTTCTATCTTCGGGTTTTAATTTTTAACTTTTAACAAGTCACCATCTTTTCGTTTCATATATGAAGGGATAAAAGTTTTTCGTTTCAACCTCGTGAGTTTCAAAACAGATTGTGGAAAGAAAGCAAGTCTTCACAACTACTTGATCCCCTGCTAAGTGAAGGAACGTTTAGAGTGATCCTAACTTTCCTAGGTTTTTTCAATGGCATTGGAGGATTGAAGCTTGCTCAAATGGAATACCCTTAAAAAGTTATTTTCCTTTTTCTCCCTAAGAATGAAGATGTTGTGAAGGTCAAGGGAAGGCTGGTACCGAGTAATCAAAGTAAGTTGACAGACCTATAATGCAAAATATTACACAGATATCAGCCCTGATACAAACAGATTGCCCCCATCTTTGCGCTCTAAGAAGAAAATTATAAGACAAGTGGTGAAAGGAAATTCAGAAATGATTGCCCCCACCTAGTCCAAGAGACGATGAAAGGAAATTCAGAAATGATTTCCCTTGTCTCAGCATTTAAATGCATAAATATATTCCAAAGTGGTGAAAGGAAATTCAGTAAAAGGGGCCAGATAACTTCACCGGGGTACTGAACAGGCTTGCTGGCAGTGAAGCAATGTCTGAGATATCTGTAAGGTTGTTATACATGAATATCACTCTACTCTGGTAACCAACACTTTTTAAATCCTGATCCACATCCCAAATTCAAACGGGACTCCCCAATTAAAAACATATAATCTTATTCTTTTAGTGCAAGCCGAAAACCACAAGATCTGTTGGGTCTCCTAGGACTGTTTTGATTGTCTTAAAACACACCTGAATTAAGTAGCGGGAAAGGGAAAATTGTGAAAGGGACTACAGCTATGTTTAAAAAGAATATCTGATTTTGTAAAAGCTTTTTGAGGTAAAGAACGAAGTCTTTTCCCCTTTTTGTACCCTTTTCTCGGGAACCTTTTCTCTTGATTGAGCTTTTGACTCCATTTACCCAATATTTGGCACGTGGTCTATTGTTCTTCCTGCCTCACAGGAAGGCGAGATCCCTAGTTCGATCCTATGTTGGAGCCGCCCCTGTTTTTCTACCCCTTCACAAGTTTCATTCTTAATGCTTGAAATCTAAAAATGGTTTTCAATTTTCCTCCTAGATATCGATAATCTCCGAAGCTTGATCACGCGAGCAGTAATGATTATTCCACTCTCGAAACAAGTCCTACCTGTTGTAAAATGTTTCCTCTTTCGTTCTACTTCGGGATCTCGTAGATCGAAGACTATAGCTCATGCAGTTCACATGTCCCGAGTTACGAAACAACGAATTCGTTTTAACTTTTCACTCAAAACAGTAACGAGGGAAAAAATTTCCCCAACTCATGTTTAAACGTCGTCGGGGTTTCACGTCTTGGTGATTGCCAAACCCAAAAATTTATTTTCATAACCCCGATAGCCGAGAACACGAGTTCCTTATTTGAGTAACTCATGTCAAGGTTAAGGGTAAAAGCTAAACCGTGGTAAAAGTTCCTCTCGGCATTTCGCCACTCGGCATTGTCTTTTTTGAAAGTTTGACCGTCTAAACCCTGACTCGTGAAGTCACGATGCAGTTATAACGTGATTAATTAATTACTAAATCCAAGATTAGCTTCCCTTTTAATTAAGTCATGTTATCGCGATCTCGCAGTTTCGCAGCTCGGCATGTAAATCTCCCGGAAACTTATCTTCGAAGCTCTGAGTCGCGATATGGTGAATATAATAATTATAAAATTAATCAAGCCCCAAATCATGATTATCTTTAATTAAACCAAAATCGATCTTCGTAGTCTCGGGTGTTAGAGACTCAAAATGTTAAAGGAAAATCCCCGATATAACGAGTACCGAAACACTGTTAACAGCTGTAAAACTGGATAAATTAAGCTAAATCAATGAATATTTCATGCTTTGATGTCTGCACGATTTACGAGGTAGCCTTTTCCCTCCATGAGCCAACTGAAATTTTAAAACCGCCAAAATTTATGACATTAATGAGGAAATAGGGTAAATCGATGTATAAGATCGGATTTTTATGACAGAATTTATTTCCAAATGTGATTTGACAGACTTGTTCTGAAAGGTACCAACTTTTGAGTATATATCAGAGTTGTATTTCATTATAACAAATGCATTTTCATAGCACACAGAGCTCACCACCTCTGAGTAAACTAACTTTTGTATGTATACGCAGTTCTATCGCAGAAGAGATAAAATGCAAGCTTCATCCATGGCTCCGCGAAAAGCAGCAAAGGTGAATGCTGAGGTTTTGGGACAAGGCTCAGACAATGTCTCTGATACTTCACCCTGAAGTATCAACTCGGTCCTGAATTGGTCATATGTTTTAGATATTATGTAAGAAAAATTGGTGGATTATTCTGACAACTCCGACGACAACGAAAGAGATGATTTAACCACCAAGTACAAAATAGTCGTCCAATCTAGAATGCATAGAGTAGCAGCCAGACCACGGTTGCTTCCATATTATGATATGGTCCGATGGGCATTGGACCATGTGGACATACCGACCAGGACTATCATGAACGAGCAAAGAGTCACCATCGGGACTTTCAGTTCGAAGCATCTGCAAATGATGTATAAGCTGCCCACGACGTCTGACCATACATATGGCGCTGAGTTCTTGGAAGAAGTCAAGGAGAAGGAATGCGAACAGTATGATAAAACCATGTCCAGTTTGATCAAATATTGGGTTTCAAACACCACGAAGTTCAGAGCTGATACCCATGACATATATTCAATCGCTTCGTTAGAATCGCAGTACAAATATGTGGCCATGATGACATGTCGGTTATATGGGAAAGAGGACACATCGCATTTTTTCCTTGCATGGGTGCCTCTAATGTTTCAGGTCGCCGAAGGATGTTCCTTTAACTGGGTAAAGATGCTTTTAGATAGCTTGACCAATCGGGTCACAGAGTATCGGGAGCAGAAGGAGAATGGGAAGGCGTCATCATTCTTCATGTTCGCGTACATTATGGACACAATCTGTTCTATGACACCATTTCCATTGATGATTTGGAGTTGGACTCTGGCCGAAGATGAACCCATACATGTATATCATGCAAAATTATGGGAAAACAAAGCAGAAAATTTTTCTTATGAAATTTTTAACTAGGTAATGGTGCCCCTGCACATCGCCATTTTTGGTCACCCTCCACCCCGGATATCGGACATCATAGTAATGAATTTGATTAGCATAGAAGATTGGTATGTGGAAGTAGAATTCTCATACCTCAGAATTTTTGGGGCTTCTGTTCCCCCACATGCGCTACCATTGTTCATTCCCGACAAGCTGGCTTGTCGCGAGGTTGCCCAACAAACGGTGATTAGCGGTGTAAGAAAAGAACTTAAAGGGTACTCAAAGAAGGTATGGCCATCGTTTCCTATTCGTTTGAATTCTTATTCTTTATTAGATTTCGGGCATGCCAAAGCCGAGGCGACAGCCCTGGAAGACCTAAATTTGGTCTCCATCCAATACAAGAAGCATGATCCACAGAGGGTCATGAGCAATCATTTGGCTAATTGTGGGCTCAAGAGATTTGAGCATGAGAATTCACCCTCGGATGACATTTTCTAAGGAGCAAGGTCCTATGAGGAAATTCTAGCCTGGATTCAATCCTTGGCACCCGATGAAAGAGCCGATGTTCTGAAGTTCCAGGAACATCGACGTAGTTGTCTTCCCATTGTGTTACGAGGAGAGGGTCTAGGTATTTCGGTAATGAAACAGAAGGATGCCGAAGGTTCTAAGGAGGCGACTCCTGACCAAGGAAAAGACCAGGGTGAGGGGGAACAAACGCAGAATCCGGAGACAGAAATAAAGACTCTAGAACCGTCGAAGGAGCAGAACCCAGAGACAGAAATAAAGAATCCAGAACCGCCGAAGAAGTAGATTCCAACTGATACTTCAGGAAAATCGGTGAAATAGATCGAATAACCCATCACATCAGTCACCCCCTTACAGTCGACGCAGGGAAATATCGATGGGGGATGGATATTCAATGAAGAGCTGAGACCCATAAGAGTATAAGAACTCCCTCCAAATGAGTTTTTCTTCGATAAAAAGAGAAAAGTAGTAGTAAAAAGGGAATTCTACCAGGAAGGAGAGTCGACTGCCAAGAAGTATAAAGTTATGACTGAGGGAAAGGATAAAAAGAATGAGTAATTTGCCACTGAAATAGCAGGGACACTAGGAGCGTATGCCTCGGTGAATCAATTCACAATCAGACTCTTAAAGAACCAACTTAAAAGAAAAAATCGCCTAATTAGGACCCTTGAAGCCAGACTGGCCACAGCAACAGAGAATACTAAAGATCAGGCGAGCGTGGAAATAGAGCAGGCTATATTGGACGATAAAAATGAAATAGAGATGCTCAAAACTAAGCTTGAAAAAGCACAGTTGGTGGTCCGGGATGGTCAGATGCAAGCAAGCCAACAGAGGGATTTGATCAAACAATTGCAGGCTAGGGTAGAGACTGCCGAGAGCGGAATGATAAATATTGGGATGTTCAAATCCTAGGCGATCAATATTCGGGGTAGAGTCTCTAAGGCGCAGCGAAATTTGCTCGCCAAGATAGAAGCAATCCGAGACAACTGTTTGCTGGTAAATCAGGTGTCCGAGAACTTATCTGCCAGAGAAAGGGATTCCGGAGCAGCTCGGGTCACCTTCCAGGAGGCTGTGATAGCTACGAACAACAAGGTTTCGGCAGGTACTCCCAGGTTCACCATTTCAGAGCAAACCAGAGGAAACATTGTGTTAAAGGAATGGGAGCATAACATCGCCGAAGGAAAGAAACAAGCCCAAAAGATAATCAATTCCTTAGAGGAGGACTTTAATGCTATAGACGACGATCTGTTGGGTATTGACAGTGGAGGTAACACCAAAATGTTGATGCAAATGAATGTGGAAAGGATCTCGCTTGATCTAAAGGAAAGAGAAGAAAGAGATTTGATTGATATCTCTCGGATGACTATGGTAGACATAATCCAAGTGGATAAGTGCATGATTAAGCCCAGCACGCAATTATGTGCCATCGACATCGTAGATGGACAGATGGAAGACAGGCTGCAGAAGTTAGCCCGAGAATGTTACTTCTTTGAAGCGAGCTGTCAAGCAGAACCATCGCAGCTAATATCTCAGCTGGTTGAAATATGTATCGCTTGTACCGAGCTCACGCAACGACAAACTTCTGGCACCGAGGACAGAATAGGAGAAATGGAGTGATTGCAATCCTCCTTGTCATAACCGAAATTTTGTGACTATTGAGATTCTACCTTATTTGTAAAATTGTATAAATATACCATAGAAAGAAATAAACAGGGCTGGACCTTTTGTGTCATTTGTAACAGAGTTTTTTACATTTGAGAGTTAATACAAGTAGATCTGAAGATTCTCCATTCCATCATGGCTATGTTACAAGTTTGCTTCTTTGTATCTCATATTTCATTTCATTTCATATTCTTAATTGATGTGCTTCGTTATAATTTAGTACGACCACTACTATAGTGAATGAATTTTTGTTTTCTGCAATTGTTTACTGTTTTTCCTCTGTACTAGCTATCAGCGGGTGTAAGACCAGTCTGCATTTTTAGAATTCTACACATATTCTCTGCTACATCGGTTATTTCCTTACAATTTTCCTCTTCTGTTTATGCGTGAGACTCTTCCCTGGTAGGAGCCTTACACCATAGGCAGCTAAATGTTTTTCTCCCACCTCACACCTTTTATTAAAATATAATACAGTTACGGGAACGAGCCTTTGATTTGCATCCATATTTTATTTTTGAAACCGTAAATTCTCTTTTATACGACCAAATTGAGACAACACTTTATCTCGCTCTGAAGTTTTTCCCACCTTTATTGTTCCTCCATGACTGTCTCGATACCAACACAGACTAACATCGAACCTGGACTATCAAACCAAACACACATTGCCTTAAACCTCTTCGACACAATTCTTAAAACGGCTACTAATCGGGTCGAGCTTGAACGTTCATGGGTAGCTATTGAACAAGATATAACTATCCAGGAACAGTTGGAAGCTAGACAACGCCAACATAGAAATCTCCCCTAGTTTCCTTTTCCGAAGGTTGATGTTTCTCTCTTCTCCATCTTTTACCCACTTTCAGATGCCTTGACACTGTACTTCTAAGCCTTAAGTACAGACTCAGGAACAAAACATGGTTTGATTAATTTTTGGGTTAGCAGACATCCTGATCAAAACCTTTTTCAATTCTCTGATCACCTTAACTTTAGTTCTGTCTAACTGGATGATCTTAATGTTATACGGTTCAGGTTTGAGTCTAAGATTCTCAAATACTTTAAGGGGCATGACATTAGACGAAGCTCCTGATTCCACCATGCAATTATCAACATTCCTATTAAAGACTTAGAAAGTGATGAGAAAAGGAGGGGTGTTGGACCTAGATCTTTGACCTGTTAAATATGCATTAGTCACAACCTGACTTTTGGATGGAGTATTGTTGTTAGGCGAAGTTACCTTTGTGATTACCCTTTTGGTTCCCAATTTTGATTCCAGAAAGCTAGGAGAAGTTTTACCTTGCAACGTTATGATGAAATTTTCTTGGATTTATGGAATCTTCATGAGTTCAAACAAAGAAATGTTGGTTTTTATTTTCTTTAGATATTCTAAAAATTCATATTCCAATTTGGTCGAGGGTGTAGGAGAAGTATTTGGTTTAGTTGATTGATCTATTATTTTGGGATTGGAGGAAATATTCTTAGAAGAATTAAGGGTAGTATAGGTTGAAAGAGAATATTGTTTGGGAGTAGTGGTAGTGGGAGAAATAGGATTAGGGGTACTGAGGGTGTTATCAGGAATATTCTTACTAGAACTCCTACCGGTTATGACGTTTTGTGAGACATGTACTTCTTCAACTTCTTCTTCATCTACTCCAAAAGATATGTCCCAAAAACAGTTTAATCATTGTTTAACTCGCTCTTCAAACTCTTAGGGTTTTTCTTGTTGTTCCTAGCCTCTGTCTCCCTCATCATTGGTTTTAGCCATATTCTCTATATCCCAGGTTTGAAGGGCTTGTAAAATATATTCCATATTAATGCATTCCATCTGAGAGAGGGAGGCTTTGTTTTTTGGGGGAGTGTTACTATATTTCTTGGGGGGGAACTTAAAAAACCTTTTATTATTGGAAGATCCCTCTCCATTACCCCTTTTTGGGTCAACCAAGTCATTGGATAGTTTTTTGATGATTCTTTGAAGAGATTCCATATCCATAGAATCAGAGGGCTTTTTATCTTCACCAAATTTACATGCAGATATTTTACCTTTACCTTTATCTTTAGATGGTTCTGAGTTGGAACTACCTTTTAAACTTAACATATTTTTTTCAAATTTAATGGCTTACTGGAAAGATTCCTCTAGAGTATCCTTTTTAGAATTTTTTACAAAAATGTCCATGGACATGGGTAAACCAGAGGTATAAAATTCAATAGTAACATCTTCAATAGGTTTTGAGGCCCGTAGGATTCTTTTTAATAAAGTAAGGAATCATTGATTGTAATCAATAACTAATAGTTTCGAATCCATCTTGACTCTTGACAGTTAGAGAACCCAGGTGGTTGGCGTTTTATTTTCCCCAACTTTTCCGAAGAAAGAGTTTTCAAAAGTCCTCCAATTCGGAATGGAAGCTTCTTCTAGAGAGAAATACCACGTAGACGCGTTTTCTTCGAAAGTAAGAGGAAACAGACGAAAGACGATGTATTTGTGACGAATGATTTGTAGCCTAATAGCAAACATGAATTTATCTATATGGTTCTCGAATGAATCCTTTTTGTCGAGGTCAAATTTAGGCAGGAATTTCTCAGGGTGTTTGGTCATATCATGTTGAACTCCTAGAACAACGACCATGTCAGCAAACAACCAAGGATGGTAGGGGGGAATATTTTGGTTCATATTTTCTCCAGTCACGTTTAGGGGATGATATACAATGACCTGATAGGGGTTATCTTTGAACTCACTCTCAAATCTGTCCCCTTCTTTGGAATTGTCCTCCGAATCGTTTATGGGAGTGTGAGGGGGTGATTCTGGAGGTGAGGATGGTATACCTCCTGCTCCACCGATAAGTTTATGATCCTCAAGATTAAATTTCAAAGCCTTAGGGAAATCAAACGTACCTTCAAGAACATGATATTCATGATTCCAACCAAACAATTTTCTTTACAGGAGTAAGGGTTAGCGAAATAGGGATCTGTATGATGAAGGTCTTCCTGATTTTTAGGTAGAGATTAATCTAAGGGAATTTTTTCGGTCTGTATGCTACGTTGTCTAGTCAGTGAATGATTGGTTCATTCGTTCGAACACCTGACTAAATACTCGATCTACGATATAGTTAGGATATGAGATTGAGGAGAATAGGAAGATGTTTTAGGATGAGAGAGAACGCGGTGAGTGATGACCTAAGATGGAGTATTCACCATGTATTATGAAGGGAAAACATTATGTTTGGAGTAAATTTGATGGGAATCAATTGTGGAGGAAAATATTAGTTGTGGGGTAGAACGGGAAGTATTCAAATTTCTATTTGTAGCCATTCAGTTTTGTGGCCCTCCTTCTAGCGTCATTTATGTTGACGGGCCAAAATGATGCGTTCAATCAGTTGAGGGAAAACGCCTGATGGCAGGTCCCAATTAGACCCACTCTCATTTGGAGTAGTGCTTTCGACCAAATTTTGGCTTGGTTACCAACTAACTAAAATATGAATCTGAGAACCAAAGGTTATCAGATAAATTAAAAAATAAGATAAAATAAGTAAACACAACTAACTAACATTAAAATAACAAGTATGATTATTGTTCTAAGATGTAGTCTCTAAAATAATACTATTTAAATTAATTTATCCTGATCAGGAGAAAACTAATAGAATAAATGAATACGGTGAATAATGCGCATAACTTGAGTAGAATAAGTTTGTGACACAAGTGATACATGAACTTGATAGCATAATCTGTTAGAACCAAAGAATTGATAAACTTAATGAACTTATACTATTGTTGTACTCATCCTGAAAAACCATGATAGTTGTAAAATGAAAACAATAATTTAGAAGTAATCCATCAATAACATTCACAGCTTACAAATAGAGAGATACATAAACAAAATAATCTCATTCACACATATCAATACCATAATATTCCAATTTAGAATGTCTCTTGGATTCAAATTAACTTGCAGCAAAAATATTGTCTTGCTAGCTTCAAAAACCAAAATCCATTTCAAATGGGTAGTGCTCCCTATATATAGTGAGGGGAAAATCTTTACAGTCGTTTTTCTTGGTAATCACATAAATTTGAGTTGTTTCACAAAAAGGACTCTTCATTTTCCAGAAAAGATTACAATATCAAAAGAAAACAATATCTAGAGAGAAATGAGGAATTTTGTAATCATGACGTGGTCCACTCCTGTTGTTGGTCTTGGTATTCCTTCCAAGTGGAGTAATCATTTAAAATGATCTCGAGCTTGTTCAATTGCAATATCTCTAAGACTAATTCTTTGTTATATACTTTTGCAGACACTTCTTGATATAACTGCTCCATCGTGGCTTTTACAAAGGATTGGATATTATGGGTGAGTTGGGTAGAAAACAACATATGTTCTTCAAATGATTTTTCATCAAATAGCATCAAATCATGAATGATTTTCTAACTGGATTTCTTTAGATCTTCCACTTCAACCTCCCTAGTGCTAACAGAAGTCTTTTCATCTATAGACTACAATGGTTGTACCCCTTCCTCTGTGATGATATCATTAGCATATTTCCATAGTTGTGCACATGTGTCAACAACTTCTCCTTGGGTGGAAAGGACACTCACAAAGAGCGCTTTTCTAATGTCAAAAATATTTCGGTACCTAAGTCTTTCTCTTTTCAAATAAAATGGTAGGGAGGTAGGTGGAGGTTGAAACCTGTCTTGCCAATTTACCATCTCCTCAAAAGCCTCACTAGCTTCCCGATAACTTCATTGATTCTCTATCAAAGTATTCTTCATATTGAGTTGTTGTTGCTGCTCTACCCGTATGTTGATTAGTAGATTAAGGAGTTCATTATTTTACTTTGCTAGATTTTCATTGATAGCCAACGCTTGTGCTTTGATGGACTCCACAATACATCTTGAGGCTCTATTATTTTCTAGAGAGACATTAATTTTATGTCTTTCCACTTCTAACTTGTTTCTGTGGGTGCCCCGTGGGATCTGCATCCCCTTTTCAAATTATTCGTTCAAGTGGTATGTTTTTGCATGTAGGGCACCATCGATCCTACCTGAATTTAGACCTTCAGTTGCTTGGACAGCTTCCTGGATATCTATGGCAAGTTGGTCTTTTATGCCTTTCAAATCTATTTCCATATCTATTACTCAGTTCCTGACAATGTTTAGGGAATTAGTTACCTCTAGAACAAAGGAGGCATTTGATATTGCAAAGGCATTCATCGTTGAAGCTGCTTGAACTGTGTTCTCTTCAGGATGAGGACCGACCTTCCATTCTAATATCCTTCCTGCATATGAATTATTCTTGGTGTATTCTCCTCTTTTTATTTTCATCGATCTCTTCTCAATGCTTCTAGTTCTGTTGTCGAAGTAGTATTTTTCGATAGCGACTACAATTTTTTCAAAATTGAGAGCTTGAGAAGAAAGGGAGGAATACCCTGGTATGGAGCTTATGGGGGTATACTCTGGAGGAGGTATATTCACAATGCCTAGGTTCAACATCGACGAAGTTCCTAGGGCCTATTTTAAATTTTTCTTCAAAATATCATCATCGTTCCTCTTTGATTCAGCCTCGTCGGCCAATCGTTTCACCTCTGCCTCTTCAGCCAGTTTCCTGGATTGTTATTCATTAGCTATCCACTTGGCTTCCTTGTCCTCTGAAAAAAATTATCTTCTTCTTGTTTCTTCTTTTGCAAGTCTTTATAATGTGTCGCACACTCACGTTCTATCCTTATCTTTTCCTCAGTTTGCCTTCTTTGATAATATTGCTCTGCTTCAAGCCTTTTCTGCTCAAGTTTCTTTTCTTTTTGGGTCTTCTCTTGTTCTTTGGAATTGTCGGTATCGTTCTCTTGCTAACACAACTTTTGGAATTGGGATAAAATTTCCATATTTGATTCTTCTTGTTTGAGATCAAGTTCTCCCTTTGCTATGTCATGGGGAAGTTGGTGCAAGACTTCATCGTACGAGAGTGCTCCTTTAAAATTATCCTCCTCAAAATCAACATCCTGAATATTTGGATGAGTGAGGTCGACGGACTTGACATGACTGATAGCCCACTCATGAGGATCATGGCCTTTAGGCTCACCGGAGCACATGATTAACTCCTATAATATCTCAGCCTCCTTCCTTGTGTGTTGAGAGTTGGAGATGGAATAACTTCCAATGTGGAAAGGGAAGATCGGCGACAATATTTTATTGCTGGTTTGAAAAAGTGTAGTGATGTCAGACCCCATCATTTGGTATTCTATTTCCCTCATTAGTAGTCGGTTTGGGATGAAATATGGAAAGACATTTGGGGCCCCTATGGTCCCATAAACCCTAATGAATGAATAGTACTTGTAGAAAAACCAATCAGCCACCCCTTTCATCCCATTTCTAGCCTCAAAAGATATCCTATGTTTGGGGAATCCAAAAAGGACGAAGTATAGAGGGGCAAGGAATAAATTGCAAATATCATAAAAATTCTATTTGAAATTTACACTTCATAATTAGGAGCAATAAACATGAATGGGGGGTTGACTTCGGTCCCAATTCCATCCAAGTTCGGGAAAATATACTAAGGAACAAATGGCATCTATCATATAAGAAGACATATAAAATCATGGTTTCTTCGTACCTGGGAGATTATTTGCATGCAGGCATATGTTAAAGGCTAGGATATCCACCTAATTGAAGATCCATCCCGTTCTAATGATGGTGTGTGCCAAAGGTAAGCAATCAATTTGGAAGTGTGTACTCTTTTCTTACTCGTATAAATGGTAGAGCATGGCCACCAACAAATTGTAAGGAGTTTTAAGCCTATGGGTGGGGACCAATTTTTGACCTTTATTAATGGTTTCACCCTCGTCCACCCACCATTGTTTCATCTATTTTACTAGTCCTTTTCTTTCCTGGGTGAATCCTTTTAGGAAAGGTTCATTCAACAAGAAACTAGGAGCGAGAAGGTGATATATGGCGATAATATCGTATGGTCTGATAGAAGCAACTCATGTCCCCTACTTTCTCATGATGTTCATCATGGAAGCATCAAATTTCCTAAGACACCAATGTGATGCCTCATTGTATGGGAATAGTTGTGGCCTGGAAGCTACCCGGTGAATACCGCTTTTCAGTATATTCTGGTACACCTCTAAAAATTCGTCGTCTTGAGGAAACTCTGCAGAGTCAAATATCCTGTAGATCTCTTCAAATATGGGGCAATGGTCCTCACCAGTATGAGGAATTGTGTCAGTTATTAGAGTTCTGACTGGTCGAGATGATGATTGGGGGCTTGTGGCATCCTGAAAGTACACCGAGATCCTATATCTTTTGGGGTTATGTCTCACCATGACGAATGACCAAATTAACATGCAATAACACATTAAAAGGAATATGAGATTATCTTAAGTATAACGCATTAGCTGTAATAATAATTGGTTAAGCGATAGAAAACAAAGGTTACCGGTAAAAAAGAAGTTGTAGTAACTGAGAAGGCAATCTTAGTAAGTGAGGGAATCTAGATGAAAGTCAAACTCCGCAGACTGTTTTTCAAAAACTTACGGTGCAATTTGTGTTCTAAAAGGGTGTTTTTTATAACTCCTAATGCACATCCAACTGGCATGAGTATGCCATAACTCAAGTGTGTGCGAGGATATTGTTAAATACGATCTTAAATTTTCTCGTTAATGCTAATCATTTCCATAATTAAAGATTATTAAGTAGGATAGGTGCATTGATTATAACATCATGGGAAGTGCTAAACCAAATCTTTGAATAAGACCATTATCGAGGTCGACCTTTCGGAGTATGAGAAATCATGGTTTTTTTGAACTCTGAAGGGAAAGGTATCCCTTGCATGTGACCAGTGGGTAGGTCTGGCACGTCAATTAATGAATAGTGATATGGAAAGAGGTGGGACCTATCGAGGTGTTGGCATTAGGGTTAATTAGGATGAGTGTGAAACTAAAACCCAAGGGGAAGGTATAGAGGGTATACTCATTGTTGGTTTTAGAAAGGCATGCTAAACCATGTGCTTTATAGAATTTCGGGACTTGGCTATCGAAGGTTTGAAGGATATGGAAAATTTTAAGCTCTGATGAAAACTGTATCAAAGAATATTCTTTTGACCTAGGAGAGAGTGCATGACATGTGCGAGAAGGGTCAAGAGGCCATCAGATTTTTCTTTTCGGAATGTGATAATATGATGCTTAAAAGGGCTCTTGATGAGGATGGTATCGATGATAATATTCCTTCGATACCGTAGAAAAACTTTTATGTCCCGAAAGAAATAAAAACAACTCATTAGAGAATCGATAAAATAGGCAGTCAACAGTCCAATATTGGGATGCCACTTGGGGAGGTGGTCATTTGACAGGCCATCAGGAACTTTGGGGCTCCGCTAGAGAAAACAGAGTAAGAGTTGGAGTGATTAGAGTGTGAAGATTGGAGTCTAAAATAACACGTTAAAAAAGGACTCTGTTGAACGTGATCCTAAAACAGATTTGATTTGAGATTGGGTTACCTTAGATAAGTAAGGATGCAGGTCTTGTAGGGTAAAAGATAGGCGCAAAAAAAAGGTGAAAAATATTTTTGGCCCCCCATTAAATTTAGAAATATGGGGGTTCTATTGTGAGATGACCCACAACAATGTCTTATAAAATCAGAGAACGTGAGTGGCAGAGACATGTCGTAACTTTGTGAAAACTAGAGACAAGAGAGAAAACCTAGTGTAAGTAGGTGATTCTGAGGTGTTTACTTATGATTCAAAGAAACCTATCCAAATCTAGTAGAACGATGCCCTTGAAGATTGGATATCCCAACCGAGTCGAAAGGAAAATGTGAAGTGTCATGAGGTATTCATATGACATAGAAACTAATGGAGGAAACCCTAATCAACATGAAGGAGTGGTAGATGTGGATGCAATTCCATCTTCAATCATCAAACCAGTTAGTCCCACTATAGTAGAAGAGTAGGAACAACAAAATATGACACCAAAAGAAATGGATATCAACCTGTGGAGAGAAATACAAAACCCTAGCATAGAGAAAAACCCTATGGAACAAACTAGGTTACACAACACAACAACAAGAACATGTGAGTGAGGAAGATTATGAACATACAGAGTTTGATGAAGTCAAAAACCGTGCAACAGAGCCAGCGCAGAAGTCAGAGGAAAAAGTGTAGCTTGAGGATATTACAAACCAGCAGAACTCAAACACTGAAGAATATGAGGAAGAGAACCCAGTGGAAATGACAAGGCCATCAGCAAAGAAAAAGAAGACAAGGGAAAAACTTGCAGCACCAAGAACACTTAGTAAGCAGAAGGAAATCACACTATCACTTCCATAGATACTCAAAGGAGTCAAAGTACCGGATGACATGTTAGGATTTCTTAATAAGCTTAAGTATGTTGACCATGATGTTCCATACATGGGAAAATTTCCTAAGTTCGCTTAACAAATTTACATGGAAAGTAAAGGAGAAGGTCCATCAGGAGATCCCATTCTGGAGCCAAAATAGTGGATTGGAGGGATATACAACACATGAATTATGAACTTGTTGGACATTCCTCACTTTGGGAGAGGAAAGGATGTGAATGCATGTTTCAAACAGTTACTGTCATGGGTACATGGAGGCATCTTATGGATGGATATACATGTATCAATAGATGTGGACCTAACTTATGAAATCACAGGATTACCTACAAATGGAGAAAAACCAGAGTAGTACTTGGATGACAAAACAAAAGAAAAATCCATGGCATACGAGATAAAGAAAAAATATGGGACTGATAGAGGATCTAGGGGAATGATTATTAGACAAATAAATGAACCAAAAACTAAGTTTGTGACAAAATTGATGGAATGCAAACTCTTGAGAAAATCCCACAAAGAGGAAGCCACTACAGGTGTAATAGTAGCAGTTGCGCAGTGCGCAAAGGGAAATCTACTTAGTTGGGCTCCATATCTACTAAAATTAATTTTGGATGATTGCAAGGATGTGCATGATCTAGGTTTAGAATTTCATTATTCATGGTTAATCATATTGATAGCACTTGTTGGATGGGGAGAACCAAAATACAGTGGATTTTACTAGAGGTTAGGGAAATGTCGTGCAACAAAATACACAACCTTATGGAACACTTCAGATCCAAATAAAAGGAAGGAGAATGCTAGCAGTTTTTCCATGTTGTGTGATGAGATGCAGGAGAAGTTGGAAAACACATGGAGAATACCACCAAAAGTTGTGTGAGACAATCAAGAAATAGTCAATTTTCAAGCTTCAAGGCATAACATATGGATCCATGCTAAGAGAAATCCTAAAAAGGAATGGTTGCAATTGAGATTTTGTGTCACAGGGGAAGAAGTGTAGTGGGCTATGAAGGATTGTCCTAAAGAATGGAAGGTACCAGTAATCCCAAAGAAATAACCAAAAACTAAACAACAAGTAGAGGCTAGACCTTCATAGCATTCAACTTGCCCAGCAACAAATATAAGGAAAGTCACAGAGCGGGCAAAAGAAACAGGGGGTAGTGAAACAATTAAAAATACAAGGCAAAAAAACATTATCCCAAAGGCTCAAATCAGGAAAAGGAGTGCGTTGAAGAACCAAATGGAGGAGCGAATAATTATACCAATATTCATATGCCAGAGGAAACGGGAGATGGAAATTTCCCATATTTGGATATGCCAGTTCAAACCGCGTAAAAAAAGATACTGCCAAGGAAAATAATGGTGTTGCAGATAGCGGGACAACACAATAAAATGAAGGCGTATAAGGAAATTCCTCAGCTTACACTTATAGAGGATGATGTAGAATTAGTAGCATAAAAAGTGCAGGATCACATGGTGGAGGCATGGTATGATGTTGAGAAGAAAAGGGAGGAAACAATGAAGAAATTGACAAAGGTCAAAGATGCATTGGAACATTTGCAGCTTCCTACAACGCAACAAAAAGAGCATGCACAACAACAACAAACTTCTCATAAAGAACAACTCTAGAATAGGAGACAGTGCAGATCATGGCTATGGGGAATGAAAATTTATGTATCACCCAAAGGATTTTGTAGGTAGATGAAGCTACAACGCAGAATCCATTGAAGTATATAGATCATCTAGACTTGGCACTACACAATATTTCAAACAAAGTGTTGTACAAACTACATATAAGTGTCGCGTAGGAAATCCAGTCAAGGGCCCGTGCATATGCTACAAGTTTACAGTTAGCCAAGGAAGTAAATAATACACTGGATATGACTCTTGACCAAGTGGAGTAGCACACTGGAAGAATAGAGAAGCAAGTTGAAGAAGTGTTTAAAACTATTTCTGATAGCGAAAAAGGAGAGAAATATAACCACAGAGGGTAAAATTGAGAAAATAACACAAGCAATGGAGATGTACGAAGTCCAAATTACAAAGTTGACCGACCTCTTAGTACCTACTACTCCACCAAAAGTAAGAACACAAAGAGAGCATGAGGCTATAGTTCATACAGAAATCATTGCGCTTGTAATCCAGGAAATCGTAGAGATTTACAATAAGAGCGTCCAGCTATGGAAAAATCATTAGGGGGATGGGGAACTTCAAGAGTTGGACCAAATAGAAGAAGGGATAAATAATGCAATGCAAGAACTAAAGCAGAAGCAGAAAAATATGGCAATACCTGACATACTAAAAAGTGCACAAGAGATGAAGAATTTGCAAGTAGAGTATAAGTCCATACAAGAAGATAAGCAATCAAGGTAGGCTTAGTTAGAACCATTGCAAGAAGGAGCAAAAAAAATTATCACTGAGATTGACACAACAAAGGGAAAAATTGAACAAGTTGCTTGGAGAGTGGGGAACTGTTGAAGGAATGCATTATTGTGTAGACTGTGGAGATTATAGCATAAAAGAGTGTGTAGATAAAATATCAAGCTGAAGAAACTACAAATATGTTTCAGGTGCTCAAGAAGTCAATACAGGAATCACACAATACTTGAGTGGATCAGGATGAGCCATAGGTGAGTGTTGGGGGCCTGTTGGCGAGGGCCATTTTGGGGAAACACATGGTAATTAATGAAGGAAATTAGAAAATGGAACAAAGAAGTAACGTGTGCCGAAAAATAAGGAAAAGCAACGTCAGGAAACCAGGAAAGTCAAAGAAAGGAAGAAAGATGCATATCAATGAGGAAAATGGTTGGATTTTGGACCAGTCGTGATCACGAAGTTAGAAAGTGGAAAAATATAATCCACCTAGGGTTATTGGGTTAGGATTTTTGTCATTTTTGCAATGGGTAATTAACCCCTTTTGTAATATAAATATGTGTTGTGAGATAACGAAGAGATTTCATGTGATACTTACATATGTGATAGAGATATGAGCGGAGAGACAAAGGTATGATAGATCAAGCATTGTAAATGAGGGTAAGGTTGTAAGTCATGAGCTATGGGGATTGTTGTGATCCTTGTTAGCCTCAAATGTAATGTGTGCAGTGCTATAACCTTGATGTAGAATAATAAAAGAGAAAAGAAAGCCAGATTGTTGTGGACCTAGCCCGAGGGGGTGAACCACGATAAATTGTGTGTCTATGTTTGGAATACTTATGTTATTTCTTGCAAATTTTTAGTTATGATGAATGTATTAATTTGTTAGTAGTAAAATGCAGCACACAATAGAGTAACCTAGATAATTACTGTAGAATAACCCTAAATGAATGCAAATGATGACTGAATGATATATCTGAGAAGTAATGATGTGTTGATGTAATAGAATAATATATATAATGTGTTTTGAGGTAAAAAGAATGTCTCACATCCCCACAAAAGTCTCCCTTCCAAGACTGCAGACATTTGGGTCCTGCAGTCACCCATAAGCCATCTCGAGTGAGACTGCATTGTGCACTCTGTGCGCGGTGTTTCCTTCTGGTCTCTAAAAGGGACGATGGTTTGTAGGGTTTTGCTGGAAAACTAAAGTAGAACCCAGGTTAGCCCATAAACCTCCAACATGTGTTATGAACCAAATTCTTAAAATATCATAATAAACTAGAAGTACACACCATGTACACCAATGTGAGCATGGAGCACAACTCCAATATAGATAACAGGGATGAGTTACAAAATAACTCCTTAAAGAATAGGAGAACCTCCTTCAAATACCCAATTACATTCATACATCACAATTCACATGTCTTCAATAATGAATATATGATATTTGTATATACATATACACACACTACACATGAGGCCCCTTTACTATTAGGTCGACCCTATTACTTATACATTTACACATTAAATGTACATTTAGCCCCATGTGTGCCCCCTGTTGTAATCTAGGGAAAAGTAAGAGAGAGTTACCAATAGTTCCTTACATAGGAAAACATAGAATACATACATGTAGACATAGATGAAGACATACAAAAGTAGTGGAAGCCCAAAGAACAACACTTTATTATATGATATATCAATACATCACAACAGATTAACACATTGTCTCTCATAGATCTTGTCTATTTATACTTCTATATCTAGTTACCAAGCAGTTGTAACTACTTAACTTCCTAGGTCAGTCGGTTAATAGATATCGTGATCGACTTATACTTCTGACTTCAACGGTTGACCGACTAGCTCTTATTTGACCGTCGGGTCTTGTCGACAGAGTCGACTATCCCATACAACATCTCCCACCTCCTCAATTCCTTGCTCATCTTGAGCAAGAGAGGAGAAAAACAAAATATTTGTTTACATCGAATGTTTACAAATAGAAATGATAGAAAGAGAGAAAGAGAGAAAGAAGAGGAAATATAGTGAAAATGTTTTGATGCTTGAAGAAGTTATGTAGCTTTGTATGATCATCCTTTGGTATCTCTTTTCACTTCCTTGAATGCTCGAATTTGACATCATCCCTGATTTTGATTCCACATTCATCTTTTCTTCCCACATAAATATGTTACTTGAAACGATCTTTTGACATTTTCTTTCTGCGCTTTGTCCAAGTAACCTGAACTCGACTATGACTTCCAATCTTAGGGATTGTTCATGAGTTCTCCCCCTGTGCTAAGAATTAAGTGGATGAAACTGTATGGGGACACCCCTTCCTTCACGTGTGATAGAATCTTTTCTTATAACATCTCTAACCATGATGGTTGAGCAGATTTTGAATTCTGAGGATCTGGTTTCAGAGGGTCATCATCTTCTATGCTCATTGACCCCATGGTCAATGTTTACAAACTTAACTGTGTGAAGAATGGTTTTTTCTACATTCCTCTAGTTTTGATATATAGAGTCCAATTTTTTGATCTTGAAGGTAACTGATAGGGTAATGGGATGTCTCGCTCGTGGTTGGATCTTTCCAGATCGTTGATTTACGTGCTTAATAATGAACGTTGTCTTGTGCTACCGAGTCAAATCTTGTTGATATGGTATTTACTTACAAAATATTTATGATCTTAAAGATAGATAGTGTTTGCAAGGATGATTTTAAGGATGGAAATTCATTTTAAAATGTAGAAACCTCGGGGAATATTACTAATCCTTCATATGCCAACTATAAATGTTAGGCAACATTTTTGTAAAAATATTCAAATTTCTAAGGATTTTATATAGTTTGTATAAAATTTTGGCGATTTTTAAGTTAAAATAATTGTATCCTATAGAATTTGGGCTAATCATTTTTAGAATAGGGAATCCTTTTTGGGGAAAAACCATGGAAAATTAGCCCATGAGCTAAATTTAGCCCCTAAAATCATCCCTAAGTGTTTGTCCTTGCTTAGTGATTCGTGGAAGTAATGATTTTATTCATGACTGTTGAAGAGTTAGTAGGCTCGTGCAAGGAGTTGTCTATGTTAATGTTGACTTGGCATTCATGTGAGGCTCTTCGGGCATACATTGTGTCAATTTCCAAATGATTTTTGTTTGTGTTGAGTCGAGCCAATTTTATGTTAGTGGTTGCACAATGGTCATCTCCATTGCATCGGTCAGTAATGTTTCTATCTTTCTTTTCGGTCCTTTCCCGCTACGCCATAATTGCACCCCCTTTTCTGGAGTCAATTTTTTCATGGTTGATGTCTTCTTGTGTGCGGTTGACTATATCTCCTCTATTAATCACTGGTCAGTATATGGATTGACTGACTGCCTCTCTTGAGTCGTCAGGTATAATCTTGTCGGGTCTACTTGGTCGATGTTCTTGATGGATAGCCTTCTCCTCCATTTTTTTGTGCTTACTCCCGCTTGTATGATAACCACGCTCACTTGAACCATGAACGCTCGAACCTAATTCTCTTAATTGGGATCTATCTCGATCAATTGATTTCCTTTTCAAGATTATTTGTCTTAAGTCGAGAGATGGGGTGGTGTATCGATCATGTCTTTTTATACTTTGTCTATGGCTTAACCAAGGGCTTATTTCTCTCTCCATTCTTCCTTTTGTTTCTTTACTTTGAGGCATAGAGATCCTTTTAATACTTAACTTTTCTTCTGTCGGGTTTTTATAATTGTATTTCTATACCCAAATTTTGTAATTGATTTTGGTTTATTATAATACAAGCAAGATTTATTTTATTAATGATGTCATTAGTCTATGTTTTTCTGAATTCGACCAGATTGTTCTATCTTTGGTCGGTCCCTGTTGGCATCTTTTCTTACTAATGTTTTTTTCCAACAAGGCTTGTTGCCTTCTATGTATAGTAATTTTTTAAGCAGGCTCCATTAATTACTTTATTGAATGGATTCCCTAACAAGGTTCGAAGTTGGACTACTCATGTCGATCAAATGTCTTCAATAAAATAAGGCCCAAGCCATTTTGTTTCTAGATTTCTCGACTTTCCTTTTCCTCGGTTGTCATATAACAAGACCAGGTCTCCATTTTGTATGTCCTTGTTATTTAAGTGATGGTCATGCCATGCTTTTTTTTGTTGTTTTTGCACTTCTTGATGATGCATTTCAATTACTCTTTCTTTTTATAGTTTATTCAATTGGTACAGTTAGTCATTTCTGCTTCTATCCTGGTCGAATTTAGTCACAGTTGCTATCCTTTCGGAGTTATAACAAAAATGTAAAGGAATAACGACTTCTTTCCCATAGAATAAATTGAAGGGAGTCTATCCAGTTGATCTTTTGTAGGCATCTCTATACGCCCTTAAGACTGCAGGAATTTTATCATCCCAGTCGTTTTTGTCGACACTGCATATTTTTGTGAGTCCTTTATGAAATATTTTATTGAATTCTTCGACAACCCT
The DNA here is from genome assembly GCA_009831015.1 of Picea engelmannii. NCBI lineage: Eukaryota > Viridiplantae > Streptophyta > Pinopsida > Pinales > Pinaceae > Picea > Picea engelmannii. The sequence goes on along the minus strand of ML777845.1, from coordinate 531,199 downwards.
ATTTTCTTGAGGGTGATATGATGTTTTTCGTCTATGGTCGATCAAAAAATTCTTTAGCATGACCTCGATTTTTTCATCTACAAAATGTGTTCCCTGGTCTTTGATTAGTGTAAGTGGACATCCAAACCTTGTGATTATGTTCTCATAAATGAACTTCGTTGCCATTTATTTGGTACATGATTCGACTAGTTCAGCTTCTACCCATTTGGTTACATATTCCACTGCAGTGATAATATATTTGGTGCTGGTTCTTTTTTCTCTTTGAGGGAAAGGTCCAACAAAGTTGACTTACCATATTTCAAATGCTCGATTAGAGTTATGATGTTAGTGGCATATCATTCTTCCATAGAGGTCGACCGAGCCTTTGAAAACTATCACACTTTCTAACCTACTCTCGATAGTATTTATGTAAGTTCAACCACCACAGACCCACCTGAAGTATTTTTTGAGTTGTCGTGTCAGCCTGGAAGTGGCCCCCAACTGGTCCCGTGTGAGCTTCGTTGATAATGCTTTGTCTTTCATGTTCAATATCACATCTCCTTAGGATATCATTTGGTCTCATTTTGTATAGATATCCATTTATAATGGTGAATGGTGTTTCTTTAAG
>ML777845.1:515852-526489 GCA_009831015.1 Picea engelmannii | reverse complement strand
GATGGTGTACCAGTAGGCTGTGTACCAGGATCCACAGTGATCCATTGTTCTTTGTCTACAAGAAGGTCCTCCATCTTGAGCTTCCATAGCTCAAAGTTTTTACCATTGAACTTCTCTATCTCGATTCTAGATGAGCTCGCCATCCCTTTTACTTTACTCAAATCTCCTCTGCAAAAGCTCCCATTGAACCCAGGTTTATCACAGACCCAAGATAAACTTGATCTATCAAGACCGAGCCAAACCCTCAGCAACAAAGGCGTCCCTCTGAATCCAAAAATGTGCTCTGATACCACATGTAAGTTTTAAACCTGCGAAGTAAAGAAATGCATATATATTCTTAAGCAATACAGAAATTAATCAATGGCTCATACACAGAATACACAGAGATCTTTACCGGAAACCCTCAAACGGGAAAACCTTTCTTTTTTCATTATATCGAATTTCACCATTCGCCATACAATATATACAATGTTTTTAGGTATTCCGTAGATACCAAAACCCTAATCCCTTAATCCGGGATTAATTTACAAATCAGCTAAAAATAGCAAAATCCGCTAAAAATAGCAAAAAACCGCCCACACACAGACGCAGTCATCGTATCTGACACACCCACACACACACACATGCAAAGAATATAACACATACCCAACAGATAACACCTTGTTTTTACTTGTTGGGAGATCATCTGGAGCCTTTCCTTCTTTCAAAAATTTTTCTATCTCCTCCAGATATTTTCGTGCAACTTTGATTCGAAATAGATGTGCATCTGTAAGGTTTTCATCTATACATATCGGATCATCTCCTATTTTGAGTCGAGATAAATGGTCGGGTTAGACGTTCATTTTCCCAGGTTAGACAATTATGTCAAATTCAAATTCATGGAATAATAGAAGCCATCGATGGATATTTCCTTGGTGAACCGATTTATTAACTAAATACTTTAGTGCATGATGAGCTGTAAAGAATGTGAAAGGATTTGCAAGTAAGTAATGTCGAATTTTTTGTAGTGCAAATATCATTGGCAAAGCTTCCCTTTCCACTATCGAATAGTTACTTTATGCATTGTTCAATTTCCGACCGGCGTACGCATTTGGGTGATCAACTGTGTCATCATATGGTTGTGCTAGAACTAATCCGAAAACAACATTCAAGGCATTGACATGGATGTGAAAGCTTCTCTACTAGTCGAGAAATTTTAATATAAGGGCTTCAACTAGTTTTTTCTTTAAGAATTTGAATGATTCCTGGTAGTATTTACTCCATATGAACTCAACTTATTTTTTGACCAGCTCATCCATTGGGAATGCGATATCTGAATACTGGCATATAAAGTTTTTGTACTATCGCGTGTGTCCCAAGAATATTTTAATTTGTTTCTGATTTATGGGTGGATGATATTGATATTTTCCATGTCGATATTTACTCCATATTCCCATACCACGTGTCCTAACAGAATTCCAATTAGTGTGGAAAAAATACACTTCTTAATGTTAAGGGATAGTTGGATTTGTCTACATTGTTCAAGAATTAGTCGAATCCATTGTATATGGTTTTTAAATAAGTTGTGTATTGTCGAGTCATTGTTATATAAATATATATTCTTGTAATGCTTTGACCACTATTCTTGAGAAAAATGTTGGGGAATTCTTCAATCCAAATGGCATAACTCTATAGGAAAAAGAGCCAAATTCTGAGATGAATGTTGTCTTTGGTTGATCCTCTTTGGCTATTGGTACCTGATTATATCCAAAGAACCCATCTGTAAATGAATAACATTTGTGGCATATGACTTCATTAATTATTTCATCGACGAAGGGGGTGGGGAACGGGTCTATCACAGTCAATTTATTAATCCCTTTGAAATCAACACAAATACGTAGTTTCTTAGGGTCATAATTTTTCGGTTGTACTACCATAGGGATTTCCCATTATGCTTTGTTGATTGGGTAGATGATGCATGTTGCTAGCATTCCCTCAATTTCTTTTTGGAAAATGGGATTATATTTGTGGGCTAACTCATATGGACATTTTTTAATTGGATTTTCCCCCAGGATAAGTTTGATATTCATTTATGCCATTTACGTTATAAGTCCTTTTAAATATTTGTAGTCTCGAGAAAAGACATATTGATATTCTTTTAGCAGATCTACTATGTCGGTTGTCTGTTTTTCCGACCAATAGTCACCTACTCGTACCATTTTCAATTGATCATCCTTTGATATGTTGAATTATTTAGTCTTGATTTCCGCGTTCATGCACTCTGGTGGTTTTTCTTCATTGAGGTATCATTCCCCTTCTTCGATTCAGGTAAATATTTCTGGAAATTTAGGTTGGCCATGATCTTCTTTTTCTTCCTTAGATATGTTTAGTACTGATTTTACATTGTTTTACAACGTCGGATGATCATTTTTCCATCTAAATCTCTATCCTGGACAACTTATATTCTCCATTTTGATTCTTCGAGCTATCGTAATTCATTTATTTTCTCTCAAAATGAGGTTGCAAGTCGATGTTGATCTGAGTTTGAATGTTGTCTTACCTTTTTCTCTTTGTGTAGTTGGAGTCATTTTTTCGAGGAAAAATTTAATCTGATGTATTTCTTCTCTTAGATGTTCCTCTTCTGGGGTGAGTTTGAAGTCTTCGATAAATTTTTCTTTGATGTTGTACCAATGTAGCATATGTACACACGCTTCTTCGATCATGTACCATTTACTTGGCATTTCACCTAATGTGCTTATAAACATATGGGGCCATACCCTTTCATCTTTGTATCTGATTCTACACTACTCCTTCTCACAATTGTGAATATGTTCAACTGGATCATACCTCGTTTTAAAAGTGGTAATGTCAGTATCTTTGGCTAGTTTCTTTTACCCAACACATTCTATGAAGTATGTTGATATAGTTGTTCATGTTTGAAGTCTGGGGGAATGTGGTTCCCACCATCTTGTAGCATGATCTGTGAAGTTTTCTACTAGGCTTTGAGTCCATCCTTATTCGCCAATATATTTGGGAACATCTTCAACATGTGTCGAAGGGCAGCACTAAATTGTGCCATCTTCTTATCTTCATCTGTAACACCCACAAAAGATCATAATTTCTCACACACAAACCAATGTTTTTTTGGGTCCTCATCTCCCTCATAAGTTGGGATGTGGTTAAATCCCATTTTTATTTTCTTTTTAGGAATAATCATTTTTGTGGTGTTTGGGTTACCACACTTTTCGACTGAGATGTCGAGTCTTCAGTCAGTTTTTCTTGCATCGCCTCTTCTGTCAGTCAATCTTGTACCAAATGGTATTCGAGAAATAACTGTTTCTTGATGACTATGGAAAATATTTCTTCGTTCTAATAAATTTGGTCTTTGTACTCGAATAAACGTTTCTCCAATGGTCGTGTCAGTTCACAACTCTGATTTATTAAATTAGTTTCTTCTCTTGATACTAGTTTTGGCAGGGGGGTCGAGTCGGTGAGATCCTTGATTTGGATGAGCATGTTGTCGGCTTCATTTTTTCCTGGCTCAATGATGAGTGTGTCTCATAGGTTTCCATTCTCGTCAATTCTATACCATAATATTGTGGATTGGTCATCAATTTGAAGTATTTGTTGGAGGAACTCTTTTGTTCATGGGCTAGTTTACGGAATGGGGGAAGAGTGTATTGTTGGTCTTGATTCTTCGTAATCCATCCTTTTAGTTTGTTCTTCTGATTGATAGGAATTCATTCTAGATTCTATCAATTGTGCATCACTTCTTCTGTCGAGGGTCGTCGTGACTGCTATTATTTCAACATTTGGTCAATTTATTTCAGACTCAGACTGCTCACGCACTCTATCAGACTGACCCTCCCCGATCATTTTTCTATTCAACCTCTGACTATTCCAAAGGTTATGAATCTCTTCTCTTTTATTTTTTCCTTTTATCCTGTTCCAATATGTGGATGTCAATAGCTTTCTTATGTGCTTGTTTTCCCCTCGGCGACATTTATACTTCAATAATCACAACTTTTGGTATACTTTTCTTGATACATCTCACAATTTCGACCGAGCCCCCATCGTCGACCTAACTTACTCGAAATCGGTGGTGTTGGCCATGTTCATTTTCTCATAAATTAGTCTCAGGATTTTCTTATATCCTTGTGCCCTGTGTCAAGAAATCATTCCCACTCTTCGTCCTTCTCTTCAAACTCTCTATTTGGTAGTGGTGTACCTAGTCGAGGTTAGTGTTCAACAATGTCACCAACTCCCCTGTCGAGGAGGAATTTGTGAAGCAGTGTTAGAATAGTACACAATAATCCTTCATGCAAGTCAATGTAAAAATTTTATTTTATTTTATCAAGAGATGTGTGATCTTCAATGGCTTGCTTTGAGATATAATCTTTGACAATTCACTCGAACCGGTCATGAAAATTCATCCGTCCTCCATTCATGAGCTTGAGGCCTAATTTCTCGTTGGCTATTAAATTATCCATTACCTGGTTTGTTGATGTACTCAAGCAAGGATTCTGGGATGGCTTCTAGAAATATTTCGTGAGTCTACGAGAAGAATCGTGATCGTGCTTCTCTTAATGAAAGGTTGTTTCTTCATGTGTAGCTCTTAATGCAATTCTCAATTTTTTTCTCCCACCATTCATGTATGTCTTGTAGATTTAGCATTTATGTAAGATTTTGCATTCCCAGGTCCAGAACTATCGAAAATGGAACCAATGTTGTAATCCATGGAAAAGTAAGAGAGAGTTATCAGTGGTTCCTTACATAGGAAAACATATAATACATACATATAGACATAGATGAAGACATACGCAAGTAGTGGAATCCCAAAGAACAACACTTTATTATATGATATGTCAATACAACACAATAGATTACCACATTTTCTCTCATAGAGATTGTCTATTGTTACTTCTATATCTAGTTACCAGGCAGTTGTAACTACTTAACTGCTTGGTTCGGTCGGTTAACAGATACCATGGTTGACTTATATTTTTGACTTCAACGGTCGTTTGACTAGATCTTATTCGGTCATTGGGTCTAGTTGACAGAGTTTATTGTCCCCTACAATACTCCCCCCTTTGGGGTCATATCATATACATGTAACCCCATATATGCCCCCCTTGGGTCATAACATAGTACCCTCCTTAAAAAATATTTGTCCTCAAATATTTGCAATTAAAGGCTTCACATGTGATGAAATCAAATAATATGATTTTCTTATGTTCCTTCTTTCTTCATTCCATTGATTATGATCCATCCATCCAAAGTCAATTATTTTCGGTCTTAATCCTTGGTGGCTAGTTCTTACATAATTTTCTTTCCTTTGATTCCATGTATTATTGTTGTAACTTCTCCAATTTGTAGTGGTTGTTGGTATATGATAATATCTTGTTTAAGAGTGGTTTTGGGATTTCTTTGTTCCATGGATATTGATAAGTATTACATATTCTTCCTTGATAATGTTGATATCCATATTCTTATCTTCCTTGAAATATTTTTTGATAATGAGGGTGTTGATATGGTTTCACATTTGACGGTTTTTATTCACTCTACACCCCCATTTAATCTATCTTCTTTTCAGAGACAATGTCATCCTCTATCCTCTTTGGTTCATTTTTTATTACTCTAGCCTTGGAAATAATACCATCATATTTGGCATGTACCTCCTCTAGGTGGATTTTAACTTCTTCAAGTATCTTCTGGTGACCTTCTTGAATCTTGTCTTATTTATCCTTTTGAAGTTGCAATGTCATCCCATTTATCAAATTATGACGTCCTTCTTCAATTTTGGATTTCATTTCTAATTTTACCTCACAGTATTTAGGGATTCCTCAACCTTCTTGAAAATTTTCTCTTCAAGTCTTTTGGTAGATTCTTCATCCAAGATCCTCGTTTCTTCTTGATTTTGATCATTCTTCTTTTCTTCTTTCAATCTCTTCCCCTCATCCAATAGTTTTTTATTATGTTTTTGTGATCTACATATCTCTTCGTCTTTCTTTTTCAATTCTTCCTTTGAATCATCCTTTTCCCACTTCCCTTTTCTATTATTTCCCTATTGTAATTTTTGAACCTCCTTAATGAGTGTTTCATTAAGGTCTCGTATCTTATATAGCTCATCACCCTTCTTCTTGATCTCTTCTTTTGCTTATTTTAACTCATCTTGAATTGTGCACATTTCCTCCATTTTTGTATCCCTGATCCATTTATCTTAGAAGAGTTTTTCAAATTCTTCCAATGTGAGGTTCCATCTAGTATCCTTATCCATACTCATCCACCACTTTCAAGTTTCACCAAAAATATAAAATCTTGTTGTTAAAGCAATCCTATCATATTCCTTTACCAAACTCAACCATTCCATAGGATTGATTTCGTATTTATCTTCATCCCATGTAAATTTAGGTATTAACATTGATTCTTAACTGAGGTCTAACCAAAATCCTGAACTTACAACTTCAAAATATAAGCAATAATGATATCAAATACTCATAATAATTTTCCCAATAAAATATTCTATGTTTTCTCTTTCCAGTGGATTTTGAATCACCTCAATCGAACATCTCAATGAAACGTTATGATATTTTAAAGTAAACATACCTTTGAAACACTGATTTGAATTGTGTCCTTCTAACTGACCTTCCTTCTAATGTATTTTTGAAATTTTGACCCTTATGATTTTGAAATTTCGTCCTATAGTACTATGATATGTCTTCTCTACAATGTCATTATTCTGACCAAAATTTGATGTTCCAAGTGAAAGTTATGGAAACTTTCCCAAACCTTGCTTATTTTTGGCCTTTTTCTGGAGAGAGAACTTGTACATAATGCCACGTGTCCAATATTTAATACCTGATTCTGAAATTCATAAAAAAAATACTATAGAATCTCCTCTTTCGAATACAACTAGTGGCACTAAATTGGGACCCTTACTGAAGAAGATATGATTGTTTTACCCATAAAACCTATTTGACACTAGTTATAGGACTAGTCAAATAACCCCACCTTCTACAGACTATATCTCAGAAATTAAAATGAACCAAACTATGAAATTTTTACCATGTGAAATTCACTATATTTCTCATTATTTTTAAAATTTCACAGTATGAAACATCACTAAGAAAAAGTTTAGAGAAATTCCCAAAATGACTCGTTTGAGATTAATTTCAAAGCTAGTAACAACCCTAAATTCCACAGGTTATATCTCCAAAAATATAATGACCTAGAAGCTGAAATGTCTACTATGTGTACCTTGATATGTCTTATAAATAACCTCCAAGTTTTTCTTTCTGAAGTGTCCCGAAAAAAATGTTATTGCAAAAATTCCAAGATGACTCGCTTGAAGAAGCAAAACCTAGGATCGATGCTCTAATACCAAATGTTATGAACCAAATTCTTAAAATATAATAATAAACCAAACGTACACACCATTTACAACAATGTGGTCATTTTTGGGCTTCCTAGTGGTCTAGGTTTCTCATCATTCAATTATCAATCCGAGCAAGTAAACTTGCGAGACATAAGGAGAATATGTGCAGCACTAACTTTGAACCCTTCCCTATTTAACTTTGACAGACTCACAAACAAATGGTAAGAATTCTTCAATTAATTGGTTCAAATTTAACTGCCAAAGGGTAAGGACTCAGACTGCAGGTCAATCACTACTCTTACAAGTGTGCTTCTTATAGAACATACTTCGTTTATTTAACTGAACTGATGATTAAAGAAATTTTCATAATCTGTAAGTTGGAAATAACTTAATCAAATTCAAATGACTGAAAATTGAATCAAACTTAAACAATTTCATACTTAAAAATTTAACTACTTTGGGATATGTTTCATAGAGTTATTTGCATGGTTCTGAAGACAAAAGTTTATTCAATTGAGGTTGAATGCATTGAATGTCTAAATCTAGAACAACACATACCATAAACCAAAAGACTAAGATCTGTAACAATACTGTAGAAGAATGAAATTCACACGTGATGAGAAAAATACAGCTACAAATCTACAGGAATTCAAACATGCTCGCAGAAAGTTAACAATCACTGTGAAATTATACGAAAACACATTAGACACATTATTTATGAAAAGAAACAAGAACACACTACAAACTTAATTATCACTGAAAGGAAAGTGAATACTACACGAAACACAACACATACTAGGGGGGCCTTCTTGGGTGTGTTTCTTAAAGAAAATTAGAACACAGAGATGCTTACACAGAAATTCTCAAATCTTCATTGATTAATCTTTAAACACGGGTTTTAGAATTACAATATGTCTCTAGAAATAAAAGCAACATTCTCTATTAACCTCTTCAGATCCCATGTTTCTATATTACATCTAACTAATTACATAAATGTGGACCGGATATTCATTATAGCCAAGGAGGCTATCTTATTCGATCTCTCTGAGCGGATTCCTTGAATTGTTTGACAAATTGTTCCCTTATTTATGGCATTGAATGCTATATTTGCTTAACAATTTCTAGATTTCCTATAATTCCTGTAGATTGTTGATGTTGACCGATTTTTTACCATGGGGATCCATAATATGATAAAATGATGGAAGAATAGGTAATTATCCATATTGAGATTTCTAAGGAACAAATCCAAGTGGAATTTCTCCTGATGATTAACAGGAAGTACCCGAACCACCAATTCCTGTCATCACTATTTATAAGACTAACTAAGAGTTCTATCTCAAATAACAACATAAACCTTATTTTATGCACATTATGCCATCAAGGGAGGTGAAAATGGACAAAAGTGAAGGTTTAATAGGTAAAAGTGAAGGAAAGAGTGTTGATAAGAAGGTCAAAATTGACACCCAACATCTCCCCCTAACTTGAGATATTGCATGTCCTCATGCAATTGATCAAAATTTCAAAATTGGGCATATGATCCTAGTCTTCATTTCTTCTTTGATTTTTTTGCAGGAGTGGTTGAAGGTGCCTCTTCTCTATCTTTCTATTGTTTGAGTTGATTAGATAGCTTTTCATTCTCTTGAATGGTCTCATGATATGTTGCATTTTTTAGCTTTGCATCCTTCTTTCTATCCTTATACTTCTTTTCGAGCTTATGATATTTCTCTATCATCGGAGAAATCTATATTTTGAGCTTTTCATTTTATTCCTTAATAACCTTATTTTAAATCTCAAGCTCATAAATGGTTTCCTTTAACTGATTGATATCTTCCTTGATTTCATGGCAGGATTCTTGCTCAGGAATTTCCTTTATATCAGGAAGTTATTTAAGAACATTTGTTGATTCGATCATCTATTCTTCTTCAATTTCCTGTGTCCCAATTTTAGTTTTCTAAGTTCTCATAAGACTTCTAGTCTGAGCTATGTTTATTAACTATGTTGCATTAGACTGGTTTCCCTTGGATTGTTATGTATTCTTACTAAGCTTCTACATTTCTCTTAATAGATGCTTGAAGGTTGACTTCCTCAAATGTTTTACTTCCATGGGTGAGATATCCTTAACATAATCAAGATATTCGTCCTGGATTTGCCTCTTACCCTTTTTATTTTCTTCTGTAATGGTCTTTCTATATGAGGTATGAATTTCTACTTCCCCTATTTTCTTCTTATTTTTACTTGTTGGTTTTGTCAGAGACTTCACAAGTTTTTTTAAATTTCCATAACTCTCCATGCCTTCTTTTTCAGGTTGTTCAGAACCCACCTCTATGTTTTCCTATGTATCATATTTTTTATTTGGTTGGAGTTGTGAATCCATAGATTTCGCTTCTTCTTCTGCAAGATTCTCCTTTTATATATGGTTTTTCATTACTGGTTCATTCTCTTCAAAATTATTTCTTGAGAAGAATTGTTGCCATGTTTGATTTAACTCTTCCATTTTATGCAACACAAGTATTTTTACCAGAGCATGGTGATATAGAAATATGTCTTTTTTAGGTGGACTCTTTCTAACAACCACATCCATTTTAGTAAGGATTTTCAACAAATAAAAGGAATGTTTACTCTCTCGTGTCTATATTTTATATGGTGCAATAAGAGAATATGGTAAATAAATATAAGACTTGTTGGATTACTGAGAGGGGGTGTGAATCAGTAATAGAGCAACTTAATCCCTTTTAACCATATAATCCAAGTGTTATATCAATGAAGCATTATCATCCAATAACTACAAAGTAAATAAGCAATGAACAAATGAACAATCATACACATACACAGTAAACCAGTGTTTTACGTGGAAACCCAAATCGGGAGAAAACCACAGAATGATTTTTCTTATATGTCTTGAAGAATTACATTCATTGGAATAACCAACTTCCTTTGTTTTCCAGCTGCAACTGGAAGGAGGATACAACCCCCTAGTTTCTCAGGCTACAACCTGAGGGAAGCTCCAACTCCCCAATTCTCTGGCTACAACCAGAAGGAGGCTACAGCCCCCTATGTTCTCCATCTACAACCAGAAGGTGGCTACAACCACCTATCCTTACCCCATCCTGCCACCCTGAAGTAGAAGTAGAATGATGGAACCACTGTCACACTATCACTATGATATATACCACTATAAACCTGTACCAATAAATCTGAACCATGCATCAACCATGCATCAACCTGTACCTCAACCTATAACCAACTTGTACCATAAACAAGTGCATCAACCATGCATCAACCT
>ML777845.1:482882-513932 GCA_009831015.1 Picea engelmannii | reverse complement strand
TGTACTATCCATATAGAATAGTATTATCTGAAAATATATCATAACTTATACCGTTACCCATCAAACAAACTTGGGTTCATTACCCAAACCTGGGGTCTCCAACTTCTCATGGCCATAACTCTCTAACCGTGAGGAATTATGTGGCATTCCACATACCAATGGAAATGACATGACAAGCACTATCCATCTAGGATATTTTCTCTGACAAATTCACTTTCCTTCATCTCATTATTCCACAATTAAGCATGGGTTCTCTTACTCCACAAAGCGTCTTCCCGTGAGGGCTTTCACCATAAGGGGACCACTTTGGAGTTCATCCATATTTACTTCTTATCAACAATGAAAAAACAATAATGATTCATATTTACATCAAACAATATTGGGCCCATTACCCAAACCTTTGTGCTACGGGGCTTTCTTCAAGGGTTGATATCAATGACAACCAACCTTAATCAACAAGACTATGCATCCCTTCGTAGGTTAGGTATTTATGTATAAAGAAGACCACATCTCACCAAGGGTTTGAAAACCATGTTCTTGGTACACCTTTTCCCCAATCTGGGTCCTGCTGCATTTTTTCCATAAACAATGTTCAGTCTATGCCTTTTAATATTTGAGATTTAAACCAATTTTAACCTTTGTTTTCTAAACTCATGATGGATGTCGGGGTTTCCTCTATCAATTTTATTTTGATGTCCCCCACCTGTGTTGTTTTCCCATAAAATGTCTCTGCAAAATCTCTCGTTATAGCCACATTATGGCCCTGAAATTTCTCAAATAATGGCAATAATTTAGCCTTTCGAAAGAGCATTTGACAAGTAGGGAATTCATCTAGTAATGTTGTCCCCTATGGTTCATACCTGACTACAAATGGGGCCTCCATTGATTTCCTTCTTTTTGCATAGTTCATTGTGTGCTTGAATTCAAACTCTTTGTAATAGATTAGGGTTTTACATTTTTAGAAACAAGAAATTTACAGAGTGGGTATGAATGAAAAGACTTGAGTTAACCTCTTTAAATCGTGAATTCTACCCTTTGGATTCCCTAATTATTACAGAATGATGGTATTCTTGCATTGTTATCATTGCATATTATGTGAATTCAAACCAATTTCAGAAGTGATAGCACACATTCGAAATGATGGCACACAAATTTTTGAGGTGACTGGGAAGTGGGATAATGATTATAGCATGAGGATAGGCAATCTGTGGGAAAGAAATTATAAAAGGTGGAAAGTCCGGAGAGAATCGTGGGTCATGGGTCATGCGATATAGTTATGACTGCGAGAATGATAGGAAATAAATGCATATGGAAAATGGCATTAGACATAGGATGTATCTGAGATTAAACTTTAGTTAATCTAATAAATAAATAAATAAAACTATTATATGCTATTTACAAGTACCATAATTACCTCCTCTATAACCTAAAAAAAATTTGCAGACTTCTTGGATCATTATCTCTTCGATCTTGTCTTTAATTACATGAATTCATTTGATTATTGGAAATCTCTATGATTAGTGCAATTTTCCTTTGATTACTGGAAATTTATGTGTAATTCTTCCTTTGTTGGGGATGCATGAAGGCCTTTATTCATAATATTGTTGAAGTAAACATGAAGATGTTGCTGACCAAAAAACAATCTGATGAAGCTGAAGAAATCAAATGATGTTATTGTTGAAGGATATATGTATCTTTACCTTTTTACATGAAATTCCTATAATTATTTTACTAATAAATGTTGGAATGATTTTTTGCTCCAGAACTAAACTTTTAAAACTACTTAAAACTGGAAATGGATGTTTGTTACCAGTGTTAATCACTCAAAAAGTGATTAACTTATTTGAACCATTCTATTAAAATTCTGAATGATGTTTTTTAGAAAATCGGCGAACTATGCTAGCCATTTGCCTAGTTTTTAGGTAGAGCCACATTCAGATGTGCCAGAGCCTAGTTTTCACATTTTGAACTTAGTTTTTCTTTACTTTTTACTTTTTATTATTTTTATATTTATTTATTTATTTTATTAAAGGAAATAAAATTCAAGATGAAAGATGAATAGAAGAGTTATCCTCACTACTCAATATTTCCATCTCATACTATTGAAGTAAACTTGAAACAAACTCATCCATGGATGTTGGATTGTTATAGAATTCGAGTCGATGTCCATTGACCACGAATGTGATTTCTGAACCATCAATGGTTTTGATTCTCACTAAGTCATTTTCGAACACTGTGAATTATTCCCCCTAGTCAGTAACTATTTCTCTAGGTAATCCAATTATAATAAAAATATCTTCAAATAAGAAAATTACTACAGATTGTTCAGTAGCATGAGGTAAAGCTTTCGCTTCAACCCACTTTGTAACGTAATATGTGCAAACCAAAACATACATTTTTCTTTTTGATGGTGGATTTATGGGCCCTGCAAAATCTAAGGCCCATTTCTCAAATGGTTCTATGAAAACTTGAGGCTGAAGTGGAATTTCGTTGGCTATAGTAGGACACCCCATCCTTTGACAATTGTCGCAACTCCTTGCATATTGTTTGGTATCCTTAAAAATTGAGGGCCAATAATATCCTAATTGAAGAATCTTATATGCTATCCTTTTGTCGAAAAAATAACCACCAGAAGGATCATCATGACATGCCTTACAATATCAAACATCTAGTCCTCTCTAACACATCGATGAATGATCAGATCCACTCCTATGTAGAAGAGGTCTCCACCAACCCAACAATACTTAGCACTTTTCCTAATAACTCTTTGTTTTTCTTTTGTTGAAAAGTGTGGTGGAAATTTTCCTGTAGACAAGTAATTTGTGATATCATCATACCATGAATTCTTAATAGAAATCGCAAATAATTGTCATCTAGAAATGTATCAATTACATGAAAGGTCTCATTGGTATTATTGATTTGAGAAAGTAAATATGTCACCAAATTTTCCCTTCCTCACCTATCTAACATTGTGATATTGAATTCTTGCAAAAGAAGAAGCCATCTTGTTATCTTGCCATTATTTATGGGTTTATTCATTAGATACCTAATGGCAGAATGGTCTGTGTGCAAAAAAATTTCATATCATGTAATATAATGTCGAAACTTGTTTATTTCATATACAACTGCCAAAAACTCATTTTCTGTGATTGTATAATTAAATTCGGCAGGAATAAGATTTTTTCTGACAAAATAAATTTCATAATGTTGTTGGCTCTCTTTCTATCCCAAAATCGCACCTATAGTTGTCTTCAATGCATCTATTGATATATGGAAGACAAATGTCTAATTGGGCCCTTTCAATACTGGAGTGGTAGAAAAAATTTATTTTAATTCATCAAAGGCAACTTGGAAATTAGTGTCCCCATAAAATTTGACATCTTTTTCTAGTAATTTGAATAAAGGAAATGCAATTTTTGTGAAGTTTCTGATGAATCATCTATAATAACCTGTGTGACCAAGGAAAATTCTCACATCCTTTTGACTGGATGGAGAGGGTAAATTAACAATGACCTCATTTTTTGTTGGATCTACCTTAATACCTGCAGCTGAAATATGATGACCAAGAACAACACCTTCAGTACGCATCATAAAACATTTTGTATCACTCAAAGCAAGGCGTGTTTCTTTACATCTATTTAATATTTTTTCCATATTCTCTAAAGCCTCTTCAAAAGTATCTCCGTAAAAAAAAAAAATCATCCATATACACAACTACACAATCATCTACCAAATCAACACAAGTAACCAAGACTACCCTTTGAAAGGTGCTTGGTGCATTACAGAGTCCAAATGGAAATAACTTGTAGGCATAGGTTACCCAAGGACAAGTGAATTTTTTTTTGTCTTGATCTTCAGGTGCTATTAGTATTTGGTTATAGCCGTTGAAAGTGTCCAAGACTTGGTCGATGAAAGGGAGGGGGAAATGGTATTTTAATGTGGCCTTGTTAAGTTCTCAGTAGTCTACACATTCCTGCCATTTATTATTTTTCTTAGGAACTATAACCAATGGCGAAACCCATTGACTGTCGGAGATAGGATAAATGAATCTTACATCTAATAATTTGTGTATCTCCTCTTTTACAATGTTCTTTAAGGTTGGGTTCATTCGTCATTGTGGTTGTTGAATTGATCTGATATTTTCCTGGATGTATATGTGGTGTGTGTAAGTATCTAGATGAATCCCTTGCATATCAATGTATTCCCAAGCAAAGGCTCTGGAATATTTCTTCAATACAGAAATTAATTGGTTTTGTTGTGATTCATCAAGATCAACGTTAATATTAAGGCTTTTTCCAGAAAATATTTCAATTGTTTTATCAATTGTTTTATTACAGGAATTTGATACAGTATTTATAGGAAATATTGAATCATACAAAGATGTCAAACTATCTATAGTACAGGTTTCTTGAAAATGTTGTCCTAAGAGAAAGTCAACTGAAAGTTGCTCAGAATCCCTAGTAAAAGCTTGTTCAAATGATGATGAGGAAGCTTGATCAGACTTATATTCAGAATCTGATGTATCTGATAATTTTTCCCCCTAAAATACAGAGGAGAATCAAGTTAAGAGATGCAATGATTAAAATGATTATCATCTATATTTTCTTTGATGTTTAAAGCTTTAGAAATTGTTAGGACGAGACGAATTATCTCATTTTATGTATTAGTGTCCACTATCCATTTAATTTTCTCCAACTCGTTAACCAATTTTGTTGGGTGGTAGAGTTGTATTTGTTTTACCTCATAACCATTTGTGATTGTCATGTTTCATGAATGACAACCAATGTATGCATCAGTTGTTGCTAACCATTGCCTACCCAATATCAATGAATGTCCTCCTAATCCAAACTTTGGTTGTAATATCATAAAGTCTACTAGGTAATTCCAAGAGTCTAGTGAAACAATGACATCTTCAACTATTCCCTTTGTTTTAATTTTCAATGTGTTTGCTAACTCCAAAACTGTAGGGGTATGTCTGATATTTTGAATGTTGAGATTTTTCATAGTGTCTAGTGTCATCACATTTATGGAAGCACCTAAATAAATGAATGTGTTTGGTAAACAAAGGTTATTAATAGATGTTGTAACAACTAGTATTCATGGGTCAACATATTTTTCGGTGATTGGTGTTGTAGTTATCAAACTAGATAAATGTCCAATCACTTGTATATTTTGTGGATCTTTCTTCTTTCTAGTAGTATTTTTATTGCATATTTCCCTTATTGTTTTTTCATAGATGGGAATCTCTTTAATGTCCTGAAGTAGGGGAATTTTTATACTGATATTTCTCAATTCTTCCAAAATATCAGTTTCAGGTAAAATCTATAATTTTTCTAGTTTTTCCAACAGTAATCTTTAAGGAAATGGTGCATATTTTGGTTCTTGATCTTTTTCCTGTAGATTGGTTGTTTTTTCAATTGTTTTGTTTTGATCTGACTGATTTTCCTCTACCTCCTCTATCACCTCTTCAGTTATTATGGTGGAATTTGGTTGTAGTACTCTCCCTGACCATAAATTGATTTCCTGCAATAGTGCAGAGAATTCTTGTAATTGGGAAGGAAATTCCTTTAATTGTACAGGAAATTCCTGTAATACCACAAGTGTGATAACATATGTGGGAAAAGTATTTATTTCGACATTGTAGATTGTTTTGTCCTTTTGATTATTTTGGTTTGCTACAGTCTTAGATGTAATTGAAGTAGATCGTGGGGGTTGGTGAGTTGAAGGAAGTTGTAGAGGTTGAGATTGAGTTAGTTGTGTCAGCAAAGGATTAGATGAAAATGGTTGTTGTACAAGTGGATATTGTGGATAAAATGGTTGTTGATAATATTTTTGTGGGTAAGGTGGTTGTGAATAAGGTTGGGATTGATATTGTGGAAAATTATAGGATGGTTGAGTACCAAAATTGTTAGTTCTCCAATTTTGTTGGTATGGTTGATTGAAGTTTTGTTGTGTTGGCCAGGGTTGCCATGGCATGGGAGCATTCCAAGTAGTTTGTGCATATTTTTTAGTAGGAAACACAAAAAATGTTTGAAAAGGATCTTGAAATATGCCTTTCCTTGGTTTCCAAGGCCTCCTAGGTGAAATACTGTAAATAATTTATGATGCTTCACTGTCTGCTTGATATACTTCTTTTAAACCATGCAGTGAGGGACAATCCTCTGTTGCATGTTTTTATACACAAATACAACAAATTTGGATACTTTTTAGTGGGCATTAATTCTTTGGATGGTTTTTGCAACAATCAAGACAAAAGATTGCTAAAGATGCATTTTCTTCTTCCTACCTTTTCTTAGTGTTAAAAGCATCAAATTGTGAAGATAATGTACCCATAAGTTCAGTCTTGAATTTTTCTAGTAAGTTACTAATTTATGCTTTAGTAATACTCCATGTTGCGGTTTTTGTCACTTTTGAAAGAGCATCCCTTTGAATTTTTCCTGCTTTAGCTTTTCCTCTGGAGTATTTTCTGCAAATCTCACAAATCTAGTTAAATGGAAAAGAAGAGATATCTCTCGAACCCATTAAATTCAAAATAACTATGTATTCATCTAAAAGTCCTTTCAGAAATACAGTATGAGTGAGATCATTATTTATAGTACTATGTTTTTACTTTTGTAGGTTATACAAAAATCGTTCCAAGTAATGTTCTAGACTCTCATCCTCTTGTTGAGACATTCTAAATATGTCTTCTTTGGAATTGCAAAGTTTACAATATGCTTGATATTTCTTTAGGAAAATCTTCCTCATTGTCTCCCAATATGTAATGAAGTTTTTTCCTAAACCCATGAACCATTTTAATGCACTTCCTTTTAAATTTGCAGGAAACAAAAGGATTTTATGTGCATCATCTATATAACCATAAGTTATACATAAGATGTCAAATTCAAATAAGAAAGCATCAGGATCCTCATAAGGTGAACCATAAAAAATTGGAAGGATTGAGGGAGGAATATTTTTCATTTTTACCTCATTACCAAGAGCTGCAGGTACATCTATAATAGGAAAATTGAAAGTGACTTTACTTTCTTCTCTTCATCTACTTCACCTTCTACTCTAGTTCTTATTTCTGCCCTCTCTTCATGTGTTATTTCTCTTCTGCATCTTTCTTCTTCTTCTCTTCTGCGTCTTTCTCTTTCTTCTATTTCTCTTATTTGTTCCATTGTTTTTGGTATTCTATAATCTTCATCTCTTAGTATTCTTCCACCTCCTTCTGCATGTGACTCAACATCTTCCATTCCTTT
The DNA here is from genome assembly GCA_009831015.1 of Picea engelmannii. NCBI lineage: Eukaryota > Viridiplantae > Streptophyta > Pinopsida > Pinales > Pinaceae > Picea > Picea engelmannii. Next base: position 506,691 of record ML777845.1, on the reverse strand, counting down.
TCCCCAAAATATCCAAAATTGTTTGTTCCAATCTCCTGGGTCGTCTTCTGAATCTTCTACTTGTTCAACTGACTCTTCTGATCTAGATTATTTTCGGAACGAAATGAAAGAAGAGATATTATAATGAAATAAACATAAAAATTGCTAGAAACAAAGAACTACAACAATACATGATTTCTATTCATGAAAGAAATGTACAAAGACTGTAAAAATACAGAGTGAAAGACTTGTTATAATGGTGTCATCTTTATCTTTGAGAAGATATGTGATGGCTACGCTCATTCGCAAAAATATGATTACAATGAGGCTCTGAAGGCATTTTTATGATAAACATGAATAAAAAAACCCTAGACATCCAAAAACCTAACCCTGGGAGATGAAGCGCCAAAATCCATGTGGACCCTGTTGGGGTAAGTTAGTACATTAACTTCCTGAGTTCGTAACTTTTGCATACAATCTTCGTTTTAAGCATGTGATAGCCCGTTGGAAATTTATTTTCAAGAACTACGCATTATGTTGTCAAAATATGACTCCATCTATAGTTTTACTATGGAAAGCCAGGAAAACATTGTTTAGAGCCCCAAAACGACCCTGGAAGTACAAAAATATGTACTGACATGAAAACCTCTAAAATAATAAATTTGGAATAGGTGGGAGACCACCAATATCCACCTAGATGTTGTGTAGGGCTTCAGGATAGCCCCGTAATTGCAGAAACCATAATTACAAAGAAATGTCCCCATTACAGAGAAACGTGTTGAACTAAAAACTGCCCAGATGAGCTAGTTGGAATTTGGAACAGGTGGGTGGCCACCAATATCCACCTAGATCAATCCTCCCCCCATATGAAGCAATGGTATCCATTGCGTTGAGTTCCCAGGGAAGAAGGGAAAGAATTTTCTGAATCTGAATCTTGGTGATTTGCGTGCTTTGTTGGAGAAGATGTGTTGCTTGGTCTATGGAAGGCTGTCACAAACCTGTTGTTGGATGGGCTGAATATGTTCGAGTAACCTGTTGTCTCTGGGATTTATTAGGCATTTTGTAGGCACCATAGTAGGTGAACAAAAAATATATGCAATCCACTTCGGTTGGATAGAAGGTGTTGAGGCTGCAGTGGTTGCAGTGGGCTTCTATGCATCCTTTGAACAGATTGTGAAGAGGATGAATTTTGTTGTATGAGAGATTATCTTGCAGCACTGTTTTGGTGGAACAATAGTCGAAACTACCTCTGGTATCCTATATATTTGATCCCCTAGATTAACAATGACACTACGGGGTCGAGACTCATAGAAAGCATGGCATTTCCACATATATGGTTGGCCCAAAACAACATCACAAACATCAAGAGGGGAAACATCAAACACTACATCATCCTTGAAGGGTTGGATGCCATAGGATAGGTGAACTGATGGCTGACACGTATATCTCATCCCTGGTGAAGCCACCCGATGTTGTATGGTTGTGGGTGTGGTGTTGTTGACAACCCCAACTATTTGATGACATCAACTGAGATGAGGTTCTTTTGGATATTTCTATCAACAATGAAATACAACAGGGTCCCTTTCACCCACATATGTGAATGGAAGAGGTGCTCAACCTCTTCAAGATCTACTGGTTCTTTGGTTGAATTGTTGTGATCGCGACAGTAGCAGTGGGGTCTATGTCGATGATCTGTCTGTTTTCAATATTTTCTGGATCAGATTCTGAATCAGGGTTCGACTCCTTATCTTTGACCTCACCCAACAATGACTGTTTCAAGCGAAATTCATTAGTGTTGTGCCAAGGGATTTTTTGGAAGTCACGCCACTTCCCAATGTCCTTCTTCATCTTTCCTTTACCTTTATTTTCCCATGTCTTAGAATAGTTGTCGAGAGGTTGTTGGTTAGGGTCGTCTTTCCCATGCTTTGGTTTTTTTGGATTTGCAGACCCAAACTCCCATTTGTTCTGGTGCCTAAATTTCTGCTCGATTTTGACATCATATTGATAGGCATCTTCTAATGATGAGATGCTTAGGAAATCCATTTTGATTTGGATGTACTTATGTAGAGCCCCATGGTATTTCAGAACCAAATGTCGCTCGGAGTCTTTGATACCCAGCTTGGTGCGTAAGGTATGGAAAGTATTTGTGAACTCTGGAATTGTTTGGATATTCTCTTGTCGTAGTGTGATCCATATCATGTATTGGTCTTCATAGTTATCAATAGGGTAGTATTGTTCCTTGACTGCATCCACATGAAAAATCCCGGGCTCGACCCCATATATTCCAGATTCCTATGTGGTACTTTGCTCCTAGTAAGTTTCCCACCAATGTTTAATGTGGGGGATAGCCTTGAGGAGTGCGAAGGTGATCTTTTCCCTATCGAAAAAATTGTAAATAGAGAAATAACCTTCTAGCAGATTTAACCATTTTTCTAAGGCATCTGCATCTATATTTCCTTCAAATACAAGAATATCAAAATTAAATTGTACCTTGAAGGGAGAGGTTCCTCCAAAGTGGTCGCTTGATGAAGATACATCGGTTTCTATCGGCAGGCGTTGAAGGATGTGGAAAAATTTTCCATCATTTCATCCCTCTGTTGCGCGAGAGCTTACTCAAGTAACATGTTAATAAAATCTTTTGCTATGTCGCTTTTATTTTATGTCACCATAGAGGGTTTCTTAGGCGTGTGAGATCGATTTTCCTCAAGAGAGACAAGCTCGAGACCCAACTTGCTATACTCGGACCTCGTCGAGGACATGCACTGAAAAAAAAAATGATCAAGAGCAACCTTCTCTAATACCACTAATCCAGATTATTTTCGGAACGAAATGAAAGAAGAGATATTATAATGAAATACACATAAAAATTTCCATAAACAAAGAACTACAACAATACATGATTTCTATGTTGGTTGTGGAGCCTGATTATCTTCCTGATTCAGAGGTCTTTTACTTTTAGTCGTGTTTATACCCCATGAAGTATTTACACCCCAAAAGTATGTACACTCTTCCACGTGAGGGAGTGCAAAGGGGGGGTACCCCCTGTGCAGGATCTAGGGGGCTATCCCTCGGCTGGGGGGTCTGGGGGCAAGCAGGGGTTCGAGGGTGAAGCCCCCGAAGGAAAAATTGCCTTGTAAATGTATATTGAATTTTCATTGTAAATATGGATCGTTCATTATAAGGTCATAGATCTAACGATAGAGATTATGTTAGGGTTTTTTTCCCTATAAGGCAACCCTCTTTTATGAGGGAAATGTATTGCGACTATGGTTGATGGCGAATATTGTATTCTGAGATAGGATACTGTGAGAGAAAGAAGAGCAAGTTACAGCGGGTTTGTTGTAGGTTGTATCCCTTCATATGCTGGATAATAATAAAGGAAGGACCTGGCAATTTATTTGGTGGACATAGCCCACACTGGGTGAACCACGTAAATCTGTGTCTCTATTGTATTGTGTATCTTCTGTGTTTTGTTTCCGCATTTGTTTTATTTTATTGCTCCACAGTCCTGTTTTTCTAACATTCTATTCATGAAAGAAATGTACAGAGACTGTAAAAATACAGAGTGCAAGACTCGCTAGAATGGTGGAAGCTTTATCTTTGAGAAGAGATGTGGCAGCTATGGTAATTCACAAGAAGATGATTAAAATGAGGCTCTAAAGGCATTTTTATGATAACCATGAATTCCAAAACCCTAGACATCCAAAAACCTAACCCTAGAAGATGAAGCGCCAAAAGTCATGTGGGCCCCGTTGGGGTAAGTTAGTACATTAACTTCCCGGTGTCGTAACTTTTGCATACGATCTATGTTTTAAGCATGTGATAGCTTGTTGGAAAGGTATTTTTGAGAACTACGCATTATGTCATAAAACTCTGACTCCATCTACAGTTTTACTGTGGAAATCCAAGAAAACACTATTTATAGCCCCAAAACGACTCTGGAAGTACAGAAATGTGTATTGACATGAAAACTTCTAAAATAAGCTAGTTGGAATAGGTGGGTGGCCACCAATATCCACCTGGATGTTGTGTAGGGCTTCAGGACAGCCCCGTAATTGCAAAACCCACAATTATAAAGAAATGTCCCCATTACAGAGAAACGTGTTGAACTAAAAATTGTCCAGATGAGCCACTTGGAATTTGGAACAGGTGGGTGGCCACCAATATCCACCTGGATTGTCCCTTGTTTGTGTTTTCTTAGTTGTTGCTTCAACTACCTATTTTACTTTATCCTTCTAAGCACTTGTAACCAATTTAGTAGTGGATGATCTTATGAATGGTTTGTTGGGAAGTGATTGTGTTCAAATTAGTGGTTTGGTGGGGGGTTTGTCTTTTTTTATTTTCTTTTGTTTTTCTTATTTTTTTATTTTTTTTTCTTATTTTTTGTTTGTTTTTCTTATTTTTTTGTTTGTTTTTTCTTATTTTTTTGTTTACTTTTTGGATTTAGATGAAAAAGGTTATTTTGTTTTAATAAACTTGCCCTTATTATCCCTAGGTCTAACAGATTATTCATGCAAACCACACATGACTAGGACTTGCACACACTCACTAAAGTGAATGTGCAAGTTCTTACCTCTCATCTTACCATGTGCACTCCTCATAGTCTTAAATGTGTGAATCACTTGAAAAGAAAATCAATAAAAGAAAATTGAAATCGACAGAAATTTTTAACCCTCAAAATCAATTCTTTTAGTGCATCCCCAACAACAACGCCAAAATGCCAGGCTTCCTAGTGGTCTAGGTTTATCATCATTCAATTATCAATCCGAGCAAGTAAACTTGTGAGACACAAGTACAATACATGTAGAACTGACTTTGAACCCTTTCCTATTGAATGTTGATAGACTCACAAATAGATGGTAAGAATTCTTCAATCAATTGGTTCAGATTTAACTGTCATAGGGTAAGGGCTCAGACTACAAGTCAATCACTACTCTTACAAGTGTGCTTATTGCAGAACGTACTTCATTTAGTTAACTAAACTAATGATTAAGGAAATTTTCATAATTTATAAGTTGGAAATAACTGAATCAAATTCAAATGTCTGAAAATTGAATCAAACTTAAACAACTGCAGACTTACATATTTACCTACTTTGGGAGATGTTTCATAGAGTTGTTTGTATGGCTCTGAAGACAAAATTTTATTCAATTGAGTTTGAATTCTTTGAATGTCTAAATCTATAACAACTCATACCATAAACCAAAGAGACTAAGATCTGTAACGATATTGTAGAAGAATGAAATTCACACGTGAAGAGAAAACAAAGATATGAATCTACAAGAATTCAAACATGCTCGCAGAAAGTTAACAATCACTGTCCAATTACATGAAAACACATTAGACACATTCTTTATGAAAATAAAAAATAACACGCTGCAAACTTAATTATCACTGAAAGGGAAGTAAGTACTAGAGGAAACACAACACATACCAGGGGGGCCTTCCTGGGGTGTGTTGCTTAAAGAAAATCAGAACACAAAGATGCTTACACATAAATTCTCAAATCTTCATTGATTAATATTTAAACAAAGGTTTTTTAAATTACAATCTATCTATGGAAATAAAATCAACATTCTCTATTAACTTCTTCAGATCCCCTGTTTCTATCTTTATACGATTTTGTTCTCAATTGAATATATATCTACATCTAACTAATTACATAAAATATGGATCAGATCTTCATTATAGCCAAGGAGACTATCTTCTTTGATCTCTCTGAGCTTATCCCTCGAATTGTTTAACTAATTGTTCCCTTATTTCTTGCGTTGAATGATATATTTGTTGAGCAGTTTCCAGATTTCCTGTAATGCCTGTAGATTCCCTGTAATGTTTGCATATTGTTGATGTTGACCGAGTTCTTACCACAAGGCTCCATATGTTGAAACGATGGAAGAATAGGTAATATCCCATATTGAGGCTTCTAGGGAACAACTCCAAGTGTAATTTCTCATGATGATTGAGGGAAGGTACCCAAACCACCAATTCCTGTAATCACTCAAAAACACCATTAATTCTTGTAATTGTTGATTCCAGGCATTAAATTGCATAAATAGTCTTTAATCACTATTTATAATAAAAACTAAGAGTTATATCTCAAATAACAACGTATTCCTTATTTTATGCACATTATTCCATCAAGGGAGGTGAAAATGGACAAAAGTGAAGGGTGAACAGGTAAAAGTGAAGGAAAAAGTATTGATAAGAAGGTCAAAATTGACACCCAAAAAGCATGGAGCTCAACTCCAATATAGATAACATAGATGATTTACACAATAACTCCTTAAATAATAGGAGAACCTCATCCAAATACCCAATTATATGCATACATCACAATTCACTTGTCTTCAATAATGAATGCATAATCTCTATATATACCTATACACACACTACACATGAGGCCCCTTTACTATTAGGTTGACCCTATTACTTATACATTTACACATTAAATGTACATTTATCCCCTTATATTCTCCCCCTTGGGGTTATATCATATACATTTAACCCCATATATTCCCCCCTTGGATAATAATAGAGGGTGCAACACTAGGGACTCATAATGACCTTCATGTATTCTAAAGGTTTTTTGGGGATGTATTATTCCTTCATCGTAATCCAATGATATCCTAAACCTAGATCAAACTTAGTTAGGAAAATGTATCCTTGTAGTTCATATAACAATTCATCAATGATGGAATTAGGAACCTTATCCTTAATGATGATATTTTTGTGATCTCTATAATTTGGACACATATCCCATGAAGAATCTTTTTTGTAAAACATCACCATTGGTGAAGAGAAATAAATTTGGCTAGGTCAAATGATGTCAACATCTAGGATTTCTTCAAGCATACACTCAATCTCACTTTTTTGGGCATAGGAATATTTTTAAGGTTATATGCTAGGAGGAAGGATCCACAAGATGAATTGAAAAGCGTGATAATTCTCTTGAGTAGGAAGAATACTTTTGGGAATCTCAACAAATAATTTGGAATAATCATCAATAACTCTTTGGAGATCCATGGGCACAAAGGGATGATATGTTTGAACATATAATGGGTACAATTGTGCAATTAATCATAGGTGTCCATTTTTTAACAATTTTGTCATGTTATTGGAGCTTATCACTTTAAATGGTTTCCCTTGCATACTATTGAGTTTAATTTCCTTGAGTTGTAAGAAAAATATCATGAAAAGTTCCTGCAAATTCATAACCATTGTTCCCAATGTTTTTAATCTTTGGACGCTTAATACCACATCAACAACACCCATTTGAATTGCAATCATTGGGTTGTCTAAAAAATAATCCCCTGTAGTGAGCTTAGTACTATGGAACTTCGGTAAACAATTTATGGTACCTCCATCTATAATCATTACTTGAAACTTTGGTGTTATAGATATAGATCAACTGAGAAGTTTGTCTAAATCGTGGTTAATGACAATATGGGTATTACCACAACCAATCAACATTGTTACCTTTTTTTCTTGATATATCCTTCCACCTTGACGGTTTGAGGAGTGCTAATGCATGTCAAAGCATGAAAATATTTGGTCAAAGCAGTCTCTTCTAGTTCTAGATCTTGAGAAGGTTGTAGTTCTTTCTCTTCTACCTCTTCATAATATATGTAGAATAATTATTTTTCACCACACGTATGTCCCTCAAGTACTTGTTGTCGCAATTGAATCATGGTCCCTTTACTCTTTTTTCATCCAATTTTTGAGGTGTCAATCTCATAGGTTGAGCGAGATTAGGAGTGAGAACATTGTGCTCTCTATAAGTGTTAGTGGAAACCCTTCTGGTAGCCATATTTTTACATTCATTTCTCTTTTCTACACTAAAATCCTTATTTCAGCTCAAATGTATGCACCTCATGTTGAATGCTCTCCTTCAAAGTATCCATAAAAAGATCCAATAAATTATCCTTAGTGATGTTCTTCACACTAAGAATCAACTTTTGAAATTGTTGAATGTGATTATAACTAGACCTTTTTGCTTGAGATTTGCCAATTATCTAAAGAAGACGTTGTTCATACTATCACCATATTGAAATATTAATTCATCCATAGAAACGAACCAAGAAACAATAGATCCATTTTTGTAGTCACAAAGCCATCGGTACCACACAAATCAATCAGGTTCAAAAATAAGGATGCAATTGTTACCTTTTGTAGAGTCAGCAATTAGTGTAGGTCAAATAATTTCTCCAGCTAGAATATCCAAGTTATGGGATAATTACCATCAAACTTCCTCATATCTATCTTGGGAATGAAGTATTTTCTTGGTCCTAAATTGAAACCACGATGGTGAAAATATTGGAGTAATCATTGATAATTTGTTTAGGACACAATCCTTATGTTCTCTAGATGTGTTTAAATGTTCTCCATATGTGATCAAGATTTGATCCTCTTGTTTTCCTTATTTTCTTCATGATAAAGATAATTTATGATAAGGAGGCTTGTTATCTCTTTCATTGTGTATTTGTATCTTCCTTGCTTTCCATCTCTTTATGATAATATTTAATCTCTTAGAGATCATATTTGCTTGCCATGTTTAGCTTGATACATCTTAAACAATTTTGAATTTTATTTTACTTCCCATATTTAGGGTATCAAGCTTCCTTTCCATTGTAGTTTAATGCTTTCCATCTTCTCTTCCAACTTGGACACCTTCAATTCCACATATTCATTATGTTCTTGTATTGAGAATGAGCCTTCTGAATTATCCTTTGTAGGAGATGCATTTGGCTTATGTCTACACATGATGAGCTAGGTTTTTGAAAGGTCTTATGGAAAATGGGATTTCAATATCTATATATCTCTACTATACCAATGGGTTTTGAAAAATAGTGTTTAACTAGTTGTTCATGGCACTAACTTAGGATGATGGAATGCATCCTTAGTTGTACTATTATATTCACAAGTGACTGAAAGTGATATACCAAGTGTTGTGAAAGTGTACTATATATACATATGAAATAAAGGTGATCTAATTATGGTCTTATATGGACCTATGGGGATTCCAATATGTTGATTAAGGTTGATTGTCATTAATGTCAACCCTTGAAGAAAGTCCGATAGCAAATTCTGGTAGCACAAAGGTTTGGGTAATGGACCCAATGATGTTTCATGTATAATGGTATGAGTTTTAATATATTTTAAGGTAATACTATTCTATATGGATATTACATGTCATTCCATTTCCGGTGGTATGTGGAATGTCACATAACTCCTCACGGTTAGAGAGTTATGGCCATGAGAAGTTGGAGAACCTAAGTTTGGGTAATGGACCCAATTTTATTTGATGGATAATGGTATGAGTTTTGATATATTTGTAGGTAAGACTATTCTATATGGATAGTACATTTCATTTCATTTATGGTGGTATGTGGAACGTCACATAATTCCTCGCAGTTTCATAGTTATGGCCTTACGAAGTTGGAGGACCTTCATATGTCATCTAGAAGCCCCAAAAGGTCAAAGTAGTCAAAGTGGTTTAAGAGATTTTAGAAGGTAAATAATAAAGTGAAGTGATGAGTGTACTATAATTCAAAGTGAATACAAAAGAAATTATTTAAATAATTAATTTAATGGAGAAATTAGAAATGAGTTAACCCTAAAATAAGGAAAGTGGGCAAAGTGACCTAGAAGATGCTTCTAAGGAAGCTACTTGGAGAGTATAATTAAGAGGCAAGGCTCTCTCATTTTACATCAAACTTGAGAATATTGAATATGTATAGGTGACTGAGGTAACCAAAGGATATCTAAGCCAAATTTCAAAGGGAAGGTGAAGAAAATAAGGCCGGAATTCAAGGGAAGATAAATTCTTTGGATGATGCTTTCTAAGGTATGTTATTTACATGTCATCTCACCATTTTCGCAATAAATTTTTTTATAGAATGATTCAGACTGTGAAATTGATATGTCATTGAGGAAACATATCCAATTATCTATGGTAAAAATTTTGTCTTGTGAGTCGTTGTATTTTTGGAGTTACACTCTGTGGAAAGTAGGGTTTGTGGCTAGTCTTGAAACTAGTCTAAAACAAGTGTTTTGGGTAAAAATGTCATAAATTCTTCATAACATATCCAAATTTAGTAAGACAAAATGTGTTGGTTATATTACAGTCTTTAGTATTCTTTGTAAAAATTTTAGATCCATTCAACAAATATTCCGTGTGAGGCACACTCTACAAGGTCGCTCTCTAGAATAAGCCAGAATTCAGCAAGGTATGTCACTTTTCTATAACTCCTTTTCTGAGAGGTTCCAATTAGTGACACATGGAGAAATTACATAAAACAAACTAAATAATCCCCCCTCTCAATAATCCAACAATTGGTATCAGAGCAGGTTCCTTCAAAAATCAGTTTAACCACTGAAAGGTAGATCATGGAGAGAAACAACTTGTATAAAAATGGAATACCACAATTCAATGGACAAAAGTATGCATTGTGGAGCATAAGGATGAAAACATATATACAGGCATAGGGATTTAAAATTTTGAAATCAATTGTCGATGGATACACAACACCAACACCTCCACGGACAAATGACAAAGTAGTGAAACTCGGTCAAAATAATTCCAAAGCCAAAAATGAACTTCTGAATGGTCTTAATGAAACGGTATTCACCAAAGTTTCACATTGTAAATCCGCTAAAGATATTTGGGACAAACTTCAAAATATTTATGAAGGAGATTCAAAAGTCAAAGCAGCAAAGCTTCAAACTTATAGAGGTCATTTCGAACAAATTAAGATGAAGGAAGCTGACAATATTACAACTTACTTTTTACAAGTTGATGAAACAGTAAATGCAATCATAGGATTGGGAGAAGAAATCAAAGAATCTGTAATTGTTCAAAAAGTACTAAGATCTCTTCCTATGAGATTTGACCCTAAGATATCAGCACTAGAAGAAAGATCAGATCTAAACTCAATAAGCATGGATGAATTACATGGAATCTTCACAGCATATGAAATGAGAACTGAACATGAAAATCCAGATATAAAAGAAGAAACCTTCAAAGCATCCAAAAATTCAAAGCAAAAGGGAAGGAAAAAACAAGAACATAGCGGCAGTAGTGACGTCTCAAAAGATGATGAAGAAGTGGCCAACTTTGTCAAAAGATTGAACAAGGGAACCGACAATAGGTATAGAGGTAAGCTTCCTTTAATTTTTTTTAATTGTGATGGTATTTGTCATTTTGATAATAAATGTACTTATAAGAAAGAGATAAATGATAAAGGTTACTCAAAAGGAAAACACACATATAAAGGGAAAATAACCACAAAGAAAGTTTTCAAGAAAAGCTTATGCACCAAAGAAGACATCTCATTATCAGATGAAGATGAAGTCAGTGACAGTGAGACAGAAAGAGTTCTATTCATGGAAGTAGAAGACTCCGATAAAGAAGACTCCGAAGAAGAATATGAAGAATTAGAAGAAGAAATTGAAGAGGTAGAAGTTGACTACCGGGAGGAATTAATGTGTGCCATAAAAGTTATCAGAAGAGAAAAGAAGAAAAACAAGAAACTACAAGAAAAACTAGACAAGAAAGCAGACACTCAAGAACTAGAACAAATGATCACAAATTTGAAGGTTCAAATAGAATAAGATAAAAGAATTGAAGAAGAACTCAAAGAATAGCTAGAAGAAAAAGACAAAATCATTGGAAATTTGGAAGCAAAGTTCGTCACATTAAGAAAGGATCTTCAAAAGAAAAATATGGAGAATGGCTCAAAAGTTTTGGATGACATTATCAGTAGTCAAAAATCTCATCATGACAAGTCCGGACTTGGATACAATCAGATAGAAAAAGGATCAAGCTCCAAAACAACAAAGCAAGAAACGTATCCAAAAATATTTGTAGAAACAATCAAGGGGGATAGGAAGATCTACAAGGAATATTACAGGTACACTCCTCCACCGAGAAGATTTAGATTTTAGAATCAACAACCGACAGATAGGCCTTAAGAAGAAGAAGAATTCATAAGAGTACCTCCTTTTAGAAGATCTTCAACTCCCAAGTATCAAACTATATTTTTTGGTTTATGTTATGCATGTAATAATTTTGGACATAAAGATGTGAATTGCAAAGCTAACAACAGGAACAAAAACAACTTTGAAAGTCATACACAAATGGGTTGTCCAAGAAGGCCTAGTGAAACACAGATAAGAAGATACAAAAGGTTTGAATCTTTGAGCACTGAAGTGGAATGTTACAAATGTAACAATTTTGGACACGTGGCCAAAGATTGTAGAATGACAGTCCCTCCTAGAGAACCACAACAGAATAAGAACAGTCATAGACAGGAACCTCAGAAAAGGACATGGATAAGAAAGCAGGATCAATATATCAATGAAGAATGCACACTCTCTCTACAAGATGAGAAGAAGAAACGTGGTTGGTATGTTGACAATGGGTGTTCAAAACACATGACAGGTGATAGAGACAGGCTTCTTACATTACGAAAGGAAAGAGATGGATCAGTCTCCTTTGGAAATGATGATTCATCCAAAATCATTGGAAAAGGCACAGTCATAATTGGGAACAAGAATACAAAGGCAAAAAATGTTCTACTAGTAGAATATATGAAACATAATCTTCTAAGTGTGAGTCAAATGTGTCACCAAGGTCATAAAGTTACTTTCGATTCAAAAAAGTGTGTGATAAGAAAAGAAGGTTTTGGAAAATTGATTGCTACAGCTACGAGAACTTCAAGAAACATATATGTGTTGAGTGAAATTTGAAATGAAAAATGTTGTCTAGGAAAGGAAGATTAAAGTTGGCTATGGCACAGAAGAATGGGTCACATACATTTTGATAACCTTGTCAAAGTCATCAAAAGAGAAGCAGTGAGAGAAATTCCCCAGATCACGAAACCAACCAACACTTTATGCAAGCATTGTCAACAAGGAACATGTTCAAATCAAAGGAATATTCAACGAAAATACCACTGGAAATTGTGCATACTAATCTAGTTGGACCAACTACAACAAAGGGCTTAAAAGGTGAGAAATACTTTATGTTATTGGTTGATGATTATACAAGAATGACCGCAGCTTGCTTTCTCAAGAATAAGTCGGAATCTTTTGAAAACTTCATGATCTATAAGGAAATGGTCGAAAATAAAATGGATTCAAAAATCAAATGCTTGAGATCTGATTATGGAGGAGAGTTCACTTCAAAGGAATTTATGGACTACTGCAGCAGTCATGGAATAAAAAGGAAATTCTTCATTGCTAGGACACCTCAACAAAATGGAGTTGTTGAAAGAAATAATAGGACAGTATAGGAAATGGCTCGAACAATGTTAATGGATTCCAAATTGACAGATATTTTTTGGACACGGGAAGTGCATACAATAGTTCACATTCAAAACAGAGTAATGCTAAAAAACAACACTGAAAAAACTTCTTAGGAGCTATGGAAAGGAAGACCAACAAATGTAAAGCACTTCTGAGTTTTTGGAAGCAAATGCTACATCAAAAGAGAAGATGGAAGAATGGTAAAGTTTGACTCTCGTGTGGACAAAGGAGTACTTATTGGTTACTCAAGTACAAGAAAAGCATACAAGTGTTACAACCTGAGATTGAACAAAGTGGTGGAAGCATCAATGTAAAAATTGATGAAACAGGTAGACAAGAATTAAAGGAAGAAGAAAATGAATCAATGGAACAACTTTATGAAGAAGAAACAAAAGATGAAAAAGAAGGGGAAGACGAAGAGGATCCGACAGAAACAGAAGAGTAAGTTCAGCAAGTAACTCCAAAAACACCTAGCAGACGAGTATAGAAGAATCATCCTTTAGATCAGATTATTGGAAACAAAGACGTGGGAGTTGAGACTAGAAGAAGAATCTGTTCACCAGAACAAACGCACCTAGCACTCACATCTACGATTGAACCAACTTATTTTGAAGAGGCCAGCAAGGATGAATTTTGGAACAAGGCCATAGATGAAGAATTGGATCAAATAAAGAAAAATGACACTTGGGAAATGGTTCCAAAACCAAAGGATAAGAATGTGATCGACACAAAGTGGTTATACAGGAATAAATTGAATGAATATGGACATATTACAAGGAACAAAGATAGATTGGTATGTAAACGATATGCACAGGTTGAAGGAATCGACTTTGAAGAGAAATTTTCCCTAGTTGCCAGAATGGAAGCAATATGATTGCTTTTAGCTTATGGATGCTCCAAAAATATTAAAGTGTATCATATGGACGTAAAATCATCTTTTCTAAATGGGGAGCTTGAAGAAGAAGTCTACATTGAACAACCAGAAGGATTTCAGTTGTCAAAGAACGCAAATTATGTGTTAAAATTAAAGAATGCCTTGTATGGTCTAAAAATGGCTCCTAGAGCATGGTACTCTAGACTCGATAAATATTTACAGCAGGCAAGGTTCAGAAAAGGAAGTACAGACAACAGCATCTACATCAAGGTAAGTCAAGATAGTATTTTATTAATTGAAGTTTATGTTGATGATATTATTTTTGGTAGTGATAATGACAGGTTAAGCTAGAAATTTGCAAAGGATATGCATAATGAATTTGAAATGTCATTACTTGGAGAACTATCCTTCTTCCTGGGACTTCAGATACGTCAAAGAAACAAAGGAATTTTTATTTCTCAAACCAAGTATATCAGAGAAATACTAAAGAGGTTTGGAATGGAAGATTGCAAACCAACTATCACTCCCATGCAAACCAGTTGCAAGTTAAGAAAAGATGATGATTCAAAGTCTACAGATCATAGGCAATACATGTCAATGATTGGTATCCTACTATATGTGACAACATCTAGACTAGATGTAATGAAGGTAGTTGGACATGTGGCACGATTTAAAGTAGCACCAAAGGAATCACATGTGTTAGCAGTGAAGAGGATTTTCAGATATCTCAAAGGAACAGAAGAGTTTGGATTATGGTATCCAAAAGGAAAGGATCTATCTCTTATTGCCTACACAGATGAAAATTGGGCAGGTTGTATTGATGGCCGATGAAGCACCAGTGGAGAAGCGTTCTACTTGGGTGAGTGCTTAGTATCATGGCTAAGCAAGAAACAATCATCAGTATCTCTATCTACCGATACAGAGTAAATTGCAACAGCATCATGTTCTACACAAGTTCTTTGGATGAAACAAACTCTGACAGATAGGG
Source organism: Picea engelmannii (assembly GCA_009831015.1). Classification (NCBI taxonomy): domain Eukaryota; kingdom Viridiplantae; phylum Streptophyta; class Pinopsida; order Pinales; family Pinaceae; genus Picea; species Picea engelmannii. Next base: position 491,545 of record ML777845.1, on the reverse strand, counting down.
AAGGGTCAATTGACCCTTCCTCCAACATAGTATTCTCATAGAGGGGGAACACACAAAGGGGTCATATGAATCTTCCTTGAGGATGGTATTTACATCATGGGGTATCTAGTAGAAGGGTTGATCAACCCTTCCTCAAGAACAATTTCCACGTAGAGGGAGATGTCAGGGAATGGTCGGTCGACCCTTCATCCAAAATAATATTCTCATGGAGGGAAAATATGAAAAAGGGCTGGTTGACCCTATCTCAAGGATGGTATTGACATCATGTAATATCTAGGGGAAGGGTAAATCGACCCTTTCTTAATATTAGATTTTATATAGAGGCGGATCCTGAGGAAGGGTCGGTTGATCATTCCTTGAGTATTGATATCTTTTCTAGGGGAAATCGAAGAAGGATGAATCAAACCTTCCTCCAACATAGAATTTATGGGAAGTAGGTGCACTAGGAAGGGTCAACTAACCCTTGCTATAGCATAGTATTTCTATTGAGGATGTGTAGAAGGAAAGGTTGGCCAACCCTTCCTCTAGTAGAGTATCTCATGGAGAGGGATCACAGAGAAGGGTTAGTTGAACCTTCCTCAAGGATGGTATTTGTTTCGTGGGGTATCTAGTGGAAGGGAAATTGTCCCTTCCTCGAGCATATCTTCCATGTAGAGGGGATTATGAGGGAAGGGTCAACCAACCCTTACTCCAACATAGTATTCTCATGGAGAGGGATCACAAAGAAGGGTCGATCAACCCTTCCTCAAGGATGGTATTCACGTTATAAAACATATAATGGAAGGGTTGACTAACCATTCTTCAAGGATGGTATTTGTTTCATAGTATATCCAATGGAAGGGTCAACTAACCCTTCCTCAAGGATGGTATTCAGAGAGAGAGAGAGAGAGAGAGAGAGAGAGAGAGAGAGAGAGAGACTCAAGGATGGTATTTGTGTCATAGTATATCTAATGGAAGGGTCAACTAACCCTTCCTCAAGGATGGTATTCACACACACACACACACACACACACACAGGAAATCGACACTTCCACCAACATCACAATCTCATTTACTGGATCCTAGAGAAGGATTGGGTTCCTTCCTACATCATAGTATTTTCATTGAGAGTTTTGGGTTCCTTTTGTCACAAGGGTGAGAAAAAGGAGTTCCCTTAACTATCTAGTTAGTCTATCTAGAAATAAAAACAAAGAGTTAGTTGGATAGTGGCTCAACTAACATAAAGTAATAAGAAATAAACAACAATGAAATAAATCTAAACTAATAAAACAATAACTTGAAATGAATGCACAAAGAAAACACAAGAGAGATATACCAATTAAATTGATCTTCGAATTGATACTCCTTGGAGAAATATGGGAACTTATGAGTCCCCTCTTCCTCCTTGGGAAGACTCTTCAGTCCCCAAGTACAAAGTCTTCTTTCTACTATCAATGGATAACAAAGGAAAATGGTGAAGAAAAGAGTGATGGAATACTCAAGAGGAGAGAGTCCTAACGCTTTCTATGGATGCACAAAGATTTCTAAGATGAAGATGGCTTCCCAAAGCTAAAAATGAGCAGCATAACAATACTCAAATGCTTCTTCTTTTTTTCATACAATGGCCCTTTATTTATAGGAGGATGGAAAGATTTTTCTTAACTAGTTCCAAATGTGAATAGGAGACCTTTAGAGGTACTTCCCATCCCTTTCAGTGATCCCAAGGTGAAATTTGGGGGTGATTTTGGGTATGGGCGAGATCCCCTTCATCCCAAAAGTGGTTGAGACCTGACCAAACTCATCAATGCGACGTTTCTGCGTCCGCACGGGTCTTTTGACTATCAGTCGTACACTCTGTGCACTGTGCACGTCATACATTGTGTTATCCCACACAAATGTGTGCACACTTCTTTGGATGAATGTGCACGGATTTCCATAACCACTTTTTCATAGTTTTATGATTGTCTTGCCAAACTAAGTGCAATCCTTCCATGAATATTGGTAGTATTTTGTGTTTATGTTAATTGTTTCTTCATCCACTGTCTATATTTGTAGTGAGCCATTTTTCGGTGATAAAAGATGACCCGTGATGTGTGAGGTTAGGAACATATGTATACCTGAAATACATCATAGTTTCTTTTGGTGATGATGACATTGTGTAGAAAGTGAGAAAACGTGAACATGAGGAGTTGTGAGAGTCATCTATCGGAGGGAGAAGGGATGAAAGATCAGTACAAAGTGTTATAGAAAAACAAAAAGGGTGTGTACAAATGAGGCAGGCACGCCCCATGCTCGTATCATGAGACCATGAAGAGATAGTAGTAATTGAACTTGTTGATGAAGTATATATTTGTATCACCCACAGGGGCGTTAAAAACAACATGTTATGATTTTGATGACGGAACTGGCTCTAAATCGAGTAGCGAAGGACTCTGAGGCATTGATGGCCTAATCAAATTTATAGGTCCTCAACTACTACCAAACACTGCAATGGTCGTAAAGTGAGATCCACCATGACATAAGATTGTGCTAGAGTCGAATGTCATGGAGATAAACGACATCAAAGAGAAATGAGGACTCTCTTTGTGTCATCTAAGGCTAATCATTGTCAATGGAATGAGAGCCAAGATATTGTCACCTTTCTGGAAATTTTTTGATGTCAATACAAAAGGTGATCCGAGGATGAGAAGCTAGGGCTTTTGGATATCCGGTTGAGTAAAATGGTGTCAGAAACTGTATTGGTACTAGTAAATGGGGTGATAATCATGAATGATGTCTGGGATATATGGGATTCAAGAACTACCCTGGGTTGGGGGGAATTGATGGATGGAAACAAAAATAATGTACTATCTGGTGTCAGGGGGATGACTAGATATGGAAAAATTGTGTTGAATGGGTGAAATTGTATGGAGATGTAACATAGGTCAAAATATAGAGTGATATGGGACACAGAGGTATGTGGTGGTCAAAATTTTGGCTTGGATACAAATGGCTTGTAGAGAGTGTGAGGGAAGTTAGATTACCTAACCAATGGTAATAGGGGTTTTGATTTTCCAAGGGAAAACACCATAGGGTGCAATGGCAAAAATCTATTGTACTTGTTGAAATGGAAAATGTGATTTTTACAATTTCCAAATGAATAAATAATGGGGTTGAAAGTACATGTACATAAATGGGTGACTCAGTGAAGTATGTATTGGCCTATATAGGGCACAAGTAGAGAATGGTGGAGCGTGGGGGGGGCATTGGTTATTTTCTGTACTAGGTATATGAATGGAGGATGACATTGCAGATGGACAATTTATAGTGGATGATATGGTGGGTTATTGATAATGCAAAGGTGCATTTAATGTAACCAAGAAAATGATGTGGGAGTCCATAATGGGGTGGTTTAGCAGGGTGATGAGAAAGAAGTATGAGGTTCTTACGCTGGGGTGTAACACTACCAGGACTCCCAATCCTAATGGATAGAATAGCATGAGTGTCAATATGCCAAGGGATAAATATATGTGGGACAACTCATGAAGGTGAGAATTCTATCGATTGAGAGTACCTGAATGAAATGGAGGTGATGGTACCACAAATCTAGGTGTGGGGATCCTAAGGATAAATGTCAAGGGGTGTAACTAGGATATGTAGTTGTTTCCAAAGGGCGTGAGAGCATGCTAGTTTTGAACATATACCTGAAGGGGCCATAGGGTGGCCAAGAATGAATGGGTTGTGTATTGTTGGACCAATTACCTGCACACACAAACATCAAATACCCAATGTGAAAAATTTATAATGATAAAGAACATATGACATTTATTTGGTAGAAATGATAGTGAGTAAGCATACCTGAGCTTTTGACATTGGTAGGAAAAATGATTTCTTGAGGAAACTTTTGGGCGCCCCTAGAAGGAGGCCAAGGAAAAATGAGTTCCTAGAAGAGGTAATCCCTAAAGGAGGGAAGGGAACCATGGGTTCTTGAAAAAGGAACTCCTTGAAGGAGGCCATGGAACAATGAGTTCCTGGAAAAGGAACTCCCTGAAGGAGGCCATGGAACAATGAGTTCCTGGAAAAGGCACTCCCTGAAGGAGGCCATGAAACAATAAGTTCTCGGAAAAGGCACTCCCTGAAGGAAGCCATGGAACAATGAGTTCCTGGAAAAGGAACTCCTTGAAGGAGGCCATGGAATAATGAGTTCCTGGAAAAGGCACTCCCTAAAGGAGGCCATGAAAAAATGAGTTCTTGGAAAAGGCACTCCTTGAAGAAGGCCATGGAACAATGAGTTCCTAGATCAAAAGGCACTCCCTAAAAGAGGCCAGAGAACCATGGGTTCCCGAAAAAGGCACACTCTAAGGGAGGCCACGAAACAATGGGTTCCTGAGAAAGGCACTCCCTGAAGGAGGTCAGGGAACCATGGGTTCCCAAACAAGGCACTCCCTAAGGGAGGCCACATTTCCCTATGGGGGAACTGAAAATGACCAAGGCTAAGAGGGCCTTGCCACAATGAGTAATGAAACTATATTGGTGGATCATTTCGATTAGGCCATGTGGCTTGCAATCGCATGATGTATGGGGGCACTGGAAACAAGGTGGGGCTATAATGGTTCCCATGAAGGGTATATTGTGAGTTGGTGTTGTGTCAAGAGCTAGGTCTTATGGGACCAAGGTGGGAAGTGTTATTTCCCCTTGTATTATGATATGAGGACTGGGGGAAGGGTCGTTGCCAAATACCCAAGATTATGGACCAAAGGTAAAATAGAAGGCAGATTAAAGTTGAACATCTAAAAAAGAGGATCTGAAACAATGTATCAGATCCATTATTTTGTGTAATATATATTGGGGGGTTTGGGACTTTAAACTGTGTGGAAACATCTCCTATATGGGCATGATTGGTCCTCATGGAACCAGATTCCCTAATATCCCTATCAATGACAAGAGATTATCTTATTTAAGAAGGAGTAATGACCTTATCAAGGGAGATAATATTAGAGGGTGCACCAATTGAATTGTTAGAACCCTGGTAGCAGTGGATAGGAGAACCTAGATGGAGGTTATCACTAGAATCATTGGAAGCAGTAGTGGCCTCAAAGAATTATTCATCTTTTGGGAAGAATGTAGTTGAGATTTCATGGTTTCTTTAGGGTTTGGGGGAAGAAACATGCATGGATTCCCCCAAGGATGAATGAATCTACCCAACCTCCAAGCCTAAGTGGTGAAGAGGTGGTTCTAGAGGCATGGGCTCATTTTTGGGTGGAGTGGATGTTGCATGACTAGTGGTAGTGGACACATAGTTCATGGACTCAATGTGAGTAACATGATGTGAGATTATATTATGAGAATCATGATGGGGGGGGGAATCAATGTAGGAGAGTTGATCAATGGTGATGATGTGTCCCTCATGTGGGAATATCATGACTCTAAAGAGGGAAGACACCATAGCACTCATGGCATGGATTAAATCACGACCAAGGAGAATATTGTAATCCATCGGACCATCCATGACAACAACATTAGGAGAATATTGTAATCCATCGGACCATCCATGACAACAACATTGATCAAAATCGTCTTACCACCTAACTCAATGGGGAGATTAGGTAAGATCCCTAAGGGGTAACAAAGTCTATCATCAAAGGCTCTTAACTCAGCCATCTATGGGATAAGAGTAGAGAAGCCTAGTTGTTTCCAAGATGATGAGGACATAATGCATGAGGATTCCCCATCATCTATAATACATTGATAAATTGTAAAGGTGTTAATGGTGACCCATATTTGAAACAGGGTAGAAGATGGCAATCATGCTTGGATAAGTTGATCCCAATCAAGGGTGATGGCCCTTGATGGGTGTTGGTATACACTTCCATTTTTCTTACAAGGATAAGGTCTAATAGATAGTGTATTACTAGAGGTGGAAGGGGTGCCCCCAAGTCTATATGAGTGTGCCCCGGTCATGAGGTAGATTGGGTTTGAGGGGGGGTTACCCATGTGAGCGGTAAAAAATGTTGTCGATGTGCATGGAACCTCACATGATGGAGTAATGGGTGCATGCTAGGGGAGGGAGCATGTCAAAGTAGTGTAAGGAGAACTACTAAGTTTATGGTGTTGTGTGCGCTCCAAAAAAATTGCTTGGACTAGCTCTAGAGTGAGTTTAGTGAATTTATGGATCGGGTGACCATAGAGATCACAAAATGGGAAAGGGTGATTAGTCCATGCATGGGTGGTACATCTATGCTTGGTTTGATTGTAGTTATAGTGGGAACTATGAGTGCCCCCATATGTACAAGCATTTCCCCCATGTCATGGGCAATGATAGTAGGTGTTTCTCTTCTTAGACCTTGTGTGTTGCAGATGGCCAATATAACTAGGAGAGGATGCCCAAGTTTGTCCTAACTGGGAAGAAGAGGAAGGGGTTATATATGGTAGGTTTTGTGGTCCTTCCATGGTGGTTGATGGTTGGAGATCCAATTCCTGAAGAGGAAGGGCTACTAGATGGGTGGATTGTTCTGGATAGTGGTGCCTAGCGAGGTGGGCCCAAGTAAAGATAATCCTAAAATAGTGGCACTCACTGGTGTGTGTGTTGGTTGTAATGATGTGTCAACCAAATTGGGAACACCTCCCAAGATTGGGGGGAGGTTTTCATATGTCCAAAATGATGGGGATGTTGTGGTTTCCCTATGGTTTTGGACTATATGTATATGTGTGCAAGTGGTAGTGATAAGAATAAATGAGCAAGTGCTTCGGTAAATGTGAACTATTTCAACAATGTTTTGAAAGCTATATGTAATCAATCAGTGGTAATCATACATAAACAAGTAACAATGTAAGATGGTTTGGGTTTTTATCTACGGGGGGCAATCAAATAAATGCATGTGTCCTAATAGACCTATTGTCCTTACTCTCAAAAAGCATTGGGCCTTCCAAAATCACTCAACAGTGGGGCATGAATCCACCGGAAGAGGAGCTAGTGAAGGTATGAATAATCAGTTATAATTAAGAGTGAAGGGTGCATATCCTAAAAGAACCGGTGATACTTCCTAACAACTATTCAAAATATAATTAAGGTGTGATTGCAACCCACAACTGCCACATGGGTAGATACAACCTAGAATTGGCAACTAAATTACCTTGATCAAGCACGACATTTAGATTTTCGACCTCAGAAATCAGTCACGGGATGGATTCTTTCCAAGGGTTGGGTGACCCAAGGAGGCACGCAAAAAACAATTGGACCTCGACCTTCGACCCTTCATGGGTGTCTCCCTTCCTTATGGTGTAGGATTACTTGATTGGGAGGATTTTGGTATCCTAATTCACAACTTTCTAAGTTTTCAAATGAGAAATAATGATGGGGAGTTATTTGGATGCCTATCCCCAAAATTGTAACTTAGACTACCAAATGTTTTTGTGTTCCTCCTATGGAGGTTAGAAAATGGGTTTATTATGGTTGTTTTTAGAATGTGAAAGAGAGATGTGAAGTTGGGGTCATGGACCAACTTCGTTCTTTATGAAGGTGTGCACAAAGACCCTTTTCTAAACAAATGAAGCCCACAAGAGTTTCAAGTATCCAGCAAAAGGGTTTTTGAATGAGTGAGAGTGTGTGCAAGGAGTGGTGATGGTGAAACAAGTTTTTGATAAATTAAATTCAATATTTTAGCATGGTGGACATCGTGTGGTCCTTTACTTATCTTTTTTAGATAAATTGCTAAATTTGTTTAAAATGACCCTTGCAAATGAAAGGAAATCCTAAGCTATCATGGCAGATATGATAATCCTTACTTGGACCCTTTATCTTCCTAAGGTGTTTTGTAATCTAGAAAACTTGAAACTAGTCCTACATTGTGAGCATGTGGGCATGTGTGGGCCCTTACAACTTCTTTAAACTCTTTAGGTGACTTACTCTAAAAATTTGAAAACTATCCTAGAATTGCATGCATGTGGGCATATGGGCCCTTACAGCTCTTTTAATTTTCAACAAGTAAGTTGAGAGGATTGGCCTCTTTTTGAAAGTGATTTGATTTACCAAGGGAGATGGAGACTTATCTAAGAAATCTCTTTTTCTGATTTCCAAGGTCACACTAAGGTGCGAGGAAAGAGCATACGCCAAGGTTGGTTTAGATGGTGTTTTACTCCCAGTTTAATGTGATGACTTTGTAAAATGAAAGTTTGTCCTGAAACTCAAATGCAAAACCTTTTAATCCATCCACGTGGAAATCAAGGAAATCAAAGATATTTTGGTTCCTTTTAATCCCCCTAATTATCTATGTGTGATGTGGGGTTTACATATGCAAGAATGAGATCTCAGCCTACTTATACTGGATTTTACAAAGTGTTAAAATCAAATCTAAACTAATGAGTGGTAGTGGGAAACTCAAGCCTTACAATTTTTCAAAAATAAGACAAGTGCGCTACAGATCAGAAATAGTCATGCACAATGCACAGACCATGCATTTGGAGAGTTTTGACAAAGCACAGATGTGCACGGGCAGCGCATATGTTCATCCCAAACCTGTTCGCAAGCAGAGAAGTTGGCGAGATGAAAATTTTGAAAAAAATCTCTTACTGTGGGGTGAAATCCTTCTCTCAAGCAGTGAGATTAGGCTAGTTTTGACCCCTGCACATGCAAACAAATAAGAAATAAAACTCTAACAACCTAATTTGGAATAATTTTGATTCAAATCCCTAGTAGAGTCACCCAA
>ML777845.1:451859-470323 GCA_009831015.1 Picea engelmannii | reverse complement strand
ATAATGAAAAAGAAAGGTTTTCCCGGTTGAGGGTTTCCGGTAAAGATCTCTGTGTATTCTGTGTATGAGCCATTGATTAATTTCTGTATTGCTTAAGAATATATATGCATTGCTTTACTTCGCAGGTTTAAAACTTACACTTTCTACCTCTTGCAGAGTTTGTTAAGCCCAGACATGCCTTTTATGGCCTACTTCAATGTCCCTGGGAATATCAACTGGAACAACTGGATCAACTGTATCAATGGTTATCTCCCTCTTGATTGTTGAAGAGGAAGAAGTTACTATCTCTCTTTCTCAATTACTTTGACTCCTTCTGAGTCAAGTAAATCCCTCTGAAGTCTAAAGAATAAGCATCTTCCTTTGATGTTAACCTGCCTGGAAGAAGAAAAAAAATGAAAGGAAACAAGACAAGAATATCTCCTATAGGAGACTCATGAGCACATCTCTAGAATAAAAACATTTGTTTGTCACAACTACAACAGCTACTTGTAATGTAGAAACCTTAGAAATGTAGGTTATAGGAATGATAATTTAAAAAACAATCAAACCTGGAGTCTTCACTTCCATTGTGTTGTTCTTCTGAATGCACTGATATCCCTCTGGGTCCATGATTTTCACCAAAGGTTCCTTCCTCTTGCAATTATCCTTATGATAATGGTGCAAATAATATATATACAGGTGCATATCTGAGACTGTACACCAATGGAGATTCTTCTTGTTTGTCAGTGTCATGATGAGCAATGACATTCCTCGCTTGTTTTCCTTATAGACGCTTGTACCATACAAGTCTCTAATGAAGTTTGCATCAACCTTTACTGTTGTAGTTGAGGTGTATTTGTACTTTTGGTCCTGTAGCAAATTTCGTTCAACATATGACCAAATTAAAAGTTTGTTGATAGTTCTTTCTAGTATGCTTGTCCTGGTTTCCCTAAGGACAGTGGCAATGTATATAATTCACTAGATACACTATACAAATATCCCAAGTTTCAAAACTTGTGCAGCCTTACTTCATGCTCAGGATAGGCCACAGACTTGGTCCTTCTATACCTTTATCTGGTCATTCTCTCAACATCTTCATTCCCTTCTTTACTCTGAGATGTTGCTTAAATAGTTCTCCTATTTTATCTCAAGAAAGATACTTTGGAATTTAGAAAAGCTTATTTGCTTGTGCCAAAATATAAATCCGCAACTCCCTTTAAAACTTTCCAAACTTGTGTTGCAGACATAATTTATCTGCATCATAGATATACCTCAAAACTTTGTTGGAGTATGCCCAAAAACTGTTGCACTGTTTACACACATGATTAGCCCAAAATTAGTTGTTACTATGCTGAGTGTAACAGCCTTAGGAGCTGTCCAAAGTCTGCTCCAACCTCAGAACATGTTATTATTTATAATTTGTTGTTTAGACTGGATGGTACAGTCCTAATAGTCGACCTTACTCTGTTGCTAGGGTGGTTGTAACAATTATTCACAAGAGCCAAGGATTATGCCCTCAAGTTTACCTTTGAATTAGCCTCCAAAACAAGATCGCGGACCAGCAGTACTAGTTTACCTTAGAATAGACTGAGTTCCTTGTTTTGGCTGCCATAAGTTTACCTATGGTTTAGGGTATGCTTGCTCCTAAAGCCTGTGGTTACCTTATTCTAGCAGTCGGCCCTTCTCCTGGGCTCTGGCCTCCTCTCCCATACACTTCAATTGTTGTTCAATGGTTTTAAATTCACCACAAATTTTTTAAAAAGAAGATTCATCCCTTAGTGGGGTTTCTCCTTTGTTGTGGTCTCCTTTAACCAGGGTTTGGCCTAGGCTAGTAGGTCTACGACCAGCTCTAAGTAATTTTACAACATAACTTTTTAAAGAGGGTATGACCCTTTCCTTCTATGCAATAGAAGCAAGGATTTGACAGTATTTTAGGTGACCACGGTCTTCCTTCAATCTTGAGCAAGTGGTATTATTCAAGACCTTCTATGATACCATGTTCAATTTTCAATGAGCTATGGCTCATGGATTTACTTTAAATTTTCTATTTAGTTTTACTTGAACCATAACTACTATAGCAAACCAAGATCACAAGAAGAATAACCATGCACATGAACACAAGAAGTATCCTGGGAAACCCTTCTCAACAAGGGAAGAAAACCCAGCCAATCCTTTGTTATATTCTTCAAGAGAAAGACCTCCCACACCATCACCAAACCTAGCACACAAGAGGGTGTTGTAATTCTCATAATGTCATATCACAAATTCTGAAATCATGAGATGACACAATGATAAGTGTGTTTCCTCAATGGGGATTCACCTTTATTTATATAAGACTTATCACATAAAATGATGTGTCTATTGGCACAATAGGGCCGACCTCAATAACTCAAAATATAATTAATAATTACCATATTAATTATCTTTTACATTAAGGTGGGGCCAAACTGTACCCTTTACATTACAAATAGGGTTACAAGTAAGTTTGACTCTTGAACAATATAGAAAGGGATCTCATACACCCACTAGTGCCCAGCCACTAGGGGCACATCCATCTGTGCTCAGCCACATGGATGTCCCTCTATCTCATTGTGTCTCACAAGAGAACCACACTCACTAGTGCTCAACCATAGGCATGTCCAAATCAATGGATCTTCTTTCTCACTGTGTTACACAGGAGAGTCATGTGGATTTCATCATCTCAACTCTCTGCTCAGAGGAGGCTAATACATTGTTTCATCTCTGTCTCAGAACAATGCACCTAGCTTATGGGATTTTCCACACATTCACCTGTGCTCAGCCACAGGCACGTCTAAATCAACAGATCTTATTTCTCACTACGTTACACAGGAGAATCATCTGGATTATCATCTCAACTCTCTACACATAGGAGGCCAACACAATGTTCCAATTCTGTCTCAGATAGGAACCACGCACACAGCTCAGGGGATCTCTCTCAAGTCTGTGTCCTGGAGGATGTCTCGCGCGGCTGTAATCATCAACATAAGGTTCAATGGACCCTTTCTCAACTATAATATCCTCTTCAAGGTATTTCCTTGTGAAGGGTTGAGCAACCCTATTTTGAGCATAGTATTTTCTTTGAGGGTTACCATAGGGAAGGGCCAATTATAAACCCTTCCTTGAACATAGTATTTTCATTGTGCAGTAGCATGGGGAACTATTAGTCAATCCTTTTTAATGCATATTATGGGGTAGCCCAAGTAAGTGTTGAATGATAAAAGCATGTTGAAAAATATAACTATATAACAAATTTTTAGTTGAAATTCAATCAAATGATACAACTACTTGAACCTTATTTGACCAGTAGACCATTGGATGAATATGATAAAAAATGAGAATTGTACTACTATACAGTCAATGATCTACACATATGTAGGAATTCCATAAGAACCTATTCAAATATTTACATAACCAGTCATCAATCCAACCACACTCAACCCTAGTAGTCTACAGTTGGACAATTTTTTTTTATCAAACCTCTTTTGCAAATACCTGTAAGAAGTATTACCATTATTCCATGAATCTAAATCCATGGAAATATTCTTCCAATATCTATGATGAGGATGTTGTTATGGTATAAAACTCCATTTCTATGGAATAAAAAGGTGTAAACTTAGATTCCTACTCAACCAAAGGTGCAAGGCCGCTCTACAAATCAACAACAACAATTTCCAATTTTGGCATATTATCAACCAAATCTTCATTAGACTCAACAAAATCAACGGTAATTGGTTCCTCTTCTTGCAACTCAATTGAATGACTTTCACTTGCAACAAACAAAATAATAGTCAATGTAAAACCACTTTCATTCATTGATCAATTCCCATCATATCCAAGACATGCTCTAGCTTATATGAGCTAAAAAATGATTTGAAAAATAATACTCCATCCACCCTCCGCAAGTCCACCGCTACTATAGCCCATCTTACTCAACGATTAGGAACTAATACATGTCGATTGTTTTTCAAACTATGGAGAAAAATTAACAATAGTTTCCAATAAGGCATGGGAAGAGACCACATTATCAACATCATCCTTCTTACAATCAACAAAGACACCAACAATATCATCACATGCATCATCATGAGCATATTTATAAGAAGTAGTCTAAGAGGGTTTTTCAAATACACCATCATAGTCTTGCAATTCTGCAATCCCTAATAGTCTCATCTTTTTGAGCCATCTACAACAATAAAACATCATAATATTTCTTTAAATTATGTTATTTATCAAACAACCATATGTTATGTTATTTATCACACAACCATATGTTATCTACCTAGAGGGGAGAAACTCCTTACAAATCTCATCAATAGATACCTGCAAGAAGGAAACCGCATTCTCAAATTGTTTATTGGATTTATCCAACCCATTAATCTTCTCCTTCAATTCTCCATTCTCTTTACATCCACGAGCAACCATAGTTTGTAAGGCAACAATTTTGGTACGAAGGAAATCATGGTATTCCTCCAACTTCTTCAAAAACAATTCAAAGGCACCCATATTTAAATAGGATTTTAAACTTTAGAAGTGTGTTGTCACAATTTGCTTATCAATCTTTGACCAGGTCAAAAATACACTCCAATGTGTAGTTGATAAACTCAATAAAACGTTAATATACTAGAAAAATAATAAATCCCCTAAGGATATAAGTCCCTAGTATTTCATTTAAATAATGACAAGATTGCAACACATCGATAACAACATGTCACCTCTAAAACTTATATATGAAACAATAACAATATGTACTTACAAAGTGATCATGCAACCAAAAGGTTATAAAACTCAAGGGTAATATTATACAACAATGGCATTACCAATAAGTTGAGCAATAAATCACAACAATAATAAGCATTGTCTTCAATGCTTCAAATAGTTGAAACAAAGATATATCTTCTTCAATGTTATGCAAAACATATAGATTTTATATCAATAATCCTTGAGGAGATGAACCCTAGTCTATATAGTATGATAATAAGATTCAATAATCAGCGTGACCTAAATTCACTTGGGGTATTTTTTTTCCAAATGAAAATTAGCACAAAATTATATTCAGGTATATATTTTTTTAACATAATAACATTCAAGGCCAAATCCCATTCCAAAAAGCATGATTGGATATAAGCTTCAACATACATAGATAGATTACATATAGTGCATAACTTAGTAACATCTAAGGCGAAAAAAAACAAAAAGGTAATAAATTCCCTTCAGGAAGTTTAAAACAGTTTCGAACTAGATAACATAAAACTGAAAATGCTAACATGCTCAATACTGGAGAGTAATCAGAAAATTTCCAGATGATTCAATGGACATGCTCCACCAGGTTCCCACCGATAATAATTTATCTTTCCTTCAGGTACCAAGAGGGCTGCTTTTGATAGCTTGTCTGCCTCTTTGTTGAAGTCTCTATAAAGGGGGTGGAAGCTAATAACCTGAAACTTCTTGATTAAAGATTTTGTACGAATCTTCCAACCTTCAATGGAACAGACATTTAGCTTTCCTCTGTCATTGATCCAATCGATAATCACTCTAGAGTCACCAAAATCTTGTAATCTTGGAAGAGATAGATGGCTAGCTAAGGTAAGTGTTGCCCAAATACCCAAGAGCTCAGCCTTCGTGTTAGTACCTTCACCACAATTAAGGTGCCATCTATAAACAATAGACTCCCTTGTTTTTATCACACCCCCAGCTCCGCAAGAAATTTTGTCACTTTTTGTTGCCCCATCTAAATACGCAATCATACAATCCTTAATGGGAACATGAGCTTGAGTCGATGAATGTAGCTTATAAAGACCCAATACCTTAAACATAATTGAATGCACTGGCGGAAACAAATTTTCAAAAGTAGCTTTGTTCCTCTCGAGCCATATAAACCAACAAGTAATAGCTGCAAGTGAAGGAGAAACCGATTTGTCTTTAATCCAATGAAAGAAGCAGTCAGACATATCCTTACCTTCCCGTTTCCTTTTAATTTTCAAAGTGAATTTTAATATTTCCCATATCGTTTTTGTAAACACACAGTCTATAAAGAGATGATTAATATCCTTTGAATTTCTCTTGCATAAATCACATAGGTTGGGGCCTTCCCATCCTCTCTTTTGTAATCTATCCCATGTTAATATTTTTTGATCCAATGCCAACAATATAAAAAGTTTAATCTTTAATTGTATATCCCATTTCCATATTTTATTCTTCCATTGGTCCATATATTGAAAATTCAAAGTAGAAATTAGAGCCATATAAGTATTTTTCACAGATAAAATGCCTGGCGAATTACCTCCAGTCCACATTAACTGATCTAGAACATATCTGATTGATACTCTAGCTCCTATAAGTTCTTTATGGAAAATATCTCGTGTTGCTACTAGATTACCATTCAAACCCAGAGCTTCGCTACTAATCCAGTTACCAGTATGATTATTTGTATCCTGAGAAATCTTTGCTTGAGCTAATACAATTATCTTTTCCTTGTGAAGATGATCTATAAGATCTTGAGATAGCATAGATCTTCCGCCCAACCCTGAGATATGATATTTTCCTAGAGAAATAAGATGCCCAGAACCTGACAGCCAACTAAGCTAGTGTGTTATGAGGTGAACAGATTTTAACAAATTATTCCAAATCCTGGACGTTGATTTCTGCTTGAATGTAGCTGATCTGAACCAATTTATAACAATTGAGTGTTTTAAATATTTATCCATAATAATCTTGTGCCAGATACCTTCCAGGGATAGAACACGCTAGAGGGTATTTGCATTCAAAGCCAAATTGAAGTGTGACAAGTTACGAAATCCCCATCCTCCACAAGATTTTGGACGAGATAAGACCTCCCATCTACAGAAATGGTAATGATTGAAATCACTGTGGCCTTTCCACAAGAAATTGAACATTAATTTACAAATTTGCTTAATGATAGATCGAGGGATAAGTTCCATATACATCCAATAAATCAGTTGACTCTCCAACATCGATTTAAGAAGAATATACTGACCACCCAAGGAAAGCCACTTATAGCACCAGTTGCCTATCTTCTTTTCCAATTTGTTTATTAACCAACTCCACTCTGCCACCCTCTGAGGACCCGTCTTTAAATGAAAACCCAAGTACTTAAAACCTATGTGTAGTGCAGTAAAGGTGAACAGGAGAAAAGATTTGAAAGGAATGAGATCCGAGTTAGAAAGGCCCTCGAAGTGCATTGTAGTTTTCGTAGTGTTTACTTGTAGACCAAATGTTTTACAAAACAAAACAATGAGATTGTCTATCTCCCGCCACTCTTAAAGATCGGCCTTTGTCAGGATTAAAACATCATCTACAAAGAATAAATGTAGAATGTTTATTAGCCTAGAAACTTTTATACCAGATAGCTTTTTCTTCGCTTTGCTCTTTTTTAATAAGAGGTTGAAACCTTCCATAACTAGGATGAATAATAAAGGAGACAATGGGCATCCCTGTCGCAAACCACATCCGTTGCGGAAGAAGTTTGTAGTCTCTCCATTGATTAATACAACATAGGTGGGAGAAATTACACAACTCATAATCCACTTAGTCATTTGATAGCCAAACCCTACTTGTATTAGAATCATACGGAGAAGATCCCAACCTATGCAGTCATAAGCTTTATGCAAATCCAATTTTACAACCATGGATTTTGTTTTCTTTTTTGAGATACTATGCAAACATTCATGAGTTGTACCAATAGCATCCTGGATCCTTCTACCTTTAAGGAACCCTAGTTGTTCCTCTGATAGATTGCATGACATAATAGGTTTTATCCTATTGGCGATAACTTTGGAAATCAATTTGTAACAAAGATTGCATAAAGAAATAGGTCTATAATCCCTTAATGTAGTAGGATTGTTTTCTTTAGGTATTAAAGCTAGGAAAGTGGAATTTAAACTACCTAGAATAGTTCCCAATTTTCTAGATTCCTCCACCATCTGCAACATATATTCTCCAACCAATTCAAAAAAAGTAGAGAAGAATTACATTGTCCATCCATCTGGGCCTAGACTCTTGTCTCTTTTGAACAAATCAAGGACTTCTTTAATTTCATCAACAGACACTGTCTCAAATAAAGTGCTTGTCTCCTCATCCCGATCCATTCTAGGGAAGATATTAGTAACTTCAAATTTTTCATTTGTATAAGAATCTACACGTGCCTTGAAAAAAAAATTGAAATATTCTGTAGTCGCCTGCTTAATTTCATTTTTCCCTGTGTGCCCAATACCATCTTCATCAACTATTTCCCAAATGTGTTTACAAATACATCTTTGATTTGCAAATTGATGAAAAAATTTAGTGTTATGATAACCACTATTTATCCAAATCGCTCTGTTGCACTGACACCATTTTTCCTCATTGATACTAAGCAACTTGTTCCTTTCCCTTTCTAAATTCCCAAGCAGGATTTCTTTATCAGCTTGAGATTAATCCTCCACAAAATTTAAAAATGTATCCTTGATCTGAGACTCCAGATAAGCCAAACACTTCACCAGATTGCCTTCTCTCTGTTTTGACCAATCTTTTGTCTATCTTTTGAGATCTTTTAACTTCCATACCAACCTGCGTTGATAACCCGCTTCTGAATTGTATTTTGGATCCTTCCAAACATTATAAACTAAATCCCTATAATTAGCTTCAAGTACCCAGAGTGGATTAAGTTTAAAGGGATATGATCTATACACCGGTGCCATTTCCAGTTGAATTATTATAGGAGCATGATCCGATATGAACAGATATTCCACCCGGGTATGATAAATACCACTTGTAAATAATAAACCTTTTGATACCATACATCTTTCCAGGCATTTTGCAATAGCATGTATCCCCTGACAGTCATTTCTCCAGGTAGGAACAAACTTTTTTGGACGAATATCCACAAGATTCTTTGATTGTAGCATTAACTTGTAATGATCTGCCAAAGGACCCGAAGAGTTAGTACCTCCCCACACTTCATCTGACGAGAGAGTGATATTCAAATCACCAGCTAGGATCAAATTATCAATAGATAGAATACCATTGTCAGCCAAATGATCCCAGAAAGCTCGTTTATCCAAGCAAGGCCCATAAACATTAAGAAGAGATATTAAATTATGAGTAGCAATAACTTTCCAGACAGAAGTATACCCCCGCAGGTCAGTACAGGTTGTAAAACAAAATAATTCGGGTCCCAGGTAACTAACAAACCACCCGAGGAGCCAAGATAATTGACAACGCAAGAAACCTAGTAAGGGCAAAATTTATGCATAAAACCTCTCACATTTTGTTCATCAAAAAGGGTCTCTTGTAAAAAAATTATATCTGGTCGAACACGATCCAATAACCGGCGGAGCGCGACAGCTTTAAGGGTGCACCCTATCCCTCTGATATTCAAGGACAACAAAATCATTATTTCTCCCTGGCTAGGGCCTTCAATGCTCTAAGTGCCCCACTATCCAAAGTGGAAATCTCATTAAAACCAACAAAACCAGTCCCTCCTCCCAGTTTTTTCTATGAGCTTCGAGTTTTGATGGGAGAGTGCTCTATGCCTAAGCCTCTAGACCATGCAAACTCCTTCCCTGATTCATGAGGAAGGGTAGTATATGTACTGGCTTTTTCCCCTCCAATGGTATCATTAAAGACAACTTTACCCAGGTAAACAGGTAATGGGATAGTTGACTTCTAGTCTCATATGTAAGGAAGAAGGGAGTTGAGGACAACTGAGAGGGAAGATTCATGTTCTTTTGATTCCCTACAACCCAGAATAATATCTTCATCTGTCGGTGACATAGGCAATGAGGAGACAGTCGTTGACTGAAGGTTCTCAGGAACAAGAGACGGTGAGACTAGACAAGGTGACAAAACAGGGAAACTATTCCTAGTCAACACAATAGAATCAAAGTTAGGTACAATGTGACAAGTTTGAACCTCATTGCGCAGCTCTTGAAAAAATAAATTTTGATTAATAATAGTCTCCAGGGTTTTCTCAACCTCATGGGGAGGTTGTTCATAGCTAGTTGACCTCTTTAACCATCCCGGGGAGTCCACAAAGTCACACTCCCAAGATGTTAAAGACTCATAAAGAGAAGGAAAAAAAGTTATGAGCTTACCTGATAGTGTGACCGCTGACTCTTCCTGGCTATCCACCTCCGATGGGAAATGAAGATATCCATAACCATATATCTCCACTGATGGGGTGCAGTCCGACACACTCAAGTTATTTTGTTCATTATCTATTTCCTCCAATACCTCCAAGCCCTGACAGTCTTTGCACAGGTGGCCTATGCAGCGACAACGGCTACAACGAAAAGGAATCCCCATATAATCTATTCGTTGTTTAATCCTTCGGCCATGCCACTCTATATAAATGCCCTCTGGTAAACCGTCATGGATGTCTGGCTCCACTAATACTTTACCCACCTTTCTAGACGGGGCTTTGAGAGATTCGTAATCTAGTGAAATGAAGGAGCCCATGACATCACCAATAGCTCTTAGAGCTCCCTCATTCCAAAAGTGGATAGGTAGCCCTGGTAAAAGAACCCAGAGATGTCTCTCTGGAAAATAATCAGTGTCGGGATCAAAAGATACCCTCCATCTCTTAAGCATGATAGTGCTTCCTCCAAACAGCCAACAAGTGGCCATTAAAATATTTGTGTCCTATGGAGAGTGGAAAATAAAACCCAACCAACCTTTAGAAAGGTAAAGAACCTCTGGAGTATAACCTAAAGTAGGGCACCAAGTTTTCTCCATCCATGCCTGAAGAGGCTCTTGTGCTAGATAGTGGTAGGACACACGGCCGACTAAACCACAGAGAGCCATATAACAAGTCTCTTCTAAACCTACATCTGAGCCAAACACAAGCTTCTTGGTCACTTTATTTGGCTTCCAGAGCTTGTGCTTGTGTCCATTAGGTGAGGGACGAACTCTGACCTTTCTCTGAGACTTCGACTGAAAATCAATAGGCTGTGAAAAATATCCCTTCCCAACTAGATTGACTGTCGGGATAGTATAGCCAGAACCAAACTGTGTATTACGAGAAAACCTAGGATAAACTTGCAGGTCTCCATAATGTTCAGTAGAACCCTTTGAAAGTGTTATTCCAGGAGAGGGTGGCGGAGAGGTAAAGTGGATATTGCATTTGGAAGAGTTAGTAACGTTAAGAGCACCTTTCTGCCCACCAACCTCGTCTGATGAGTCCATAAGTGCTCTGACAAACAGTTAAGTATGACAGACTTATCCACAAAGGTAGAACTGACACCTAGAACTCACAAAGCAAGGTAACCAATGGACCAGTTACCAAAGATAGTAACGTGGAAGGAAAAAGAAGCAACTACGAGCCAAAAAACGAGAACATTTAACATAAGCAATAAACTGAAATCAAGAAAGTATTAAATGACTTCAGAGTTTTAATGAGGGTCCCATGCTTCTACCAAGCCCGTGACAAGATGAAGAAACTCTACAACACTGCTTCAAAATATATGAGACTAGATAAAAAAACACTAAACTATGAAGAGACACTATATATAGTCCCCGTCTGGTTTCCATTAGAGCCCTTGACCCCTCTCGACTGGTTCAACTTCAAACTTTGCAACTTCCCTCCAATTGTCATTTCAAAATCTCAATTGTTTTGGCCCTGGTTCGGTCTCCATTCTTCCCTTCTACCCAACCCTAGTTCGGTCACATGATCCACTTGGGGTCTTACTACTATTCTCTATAAGGAAGTTAATACTCAATTTCTCTGCCAACGATTTCTTTCAATATATTATTCACTCAATCACATGCTAGTCCAATCTAGTGATAATTCAAATGTTGTTTCAAACACGGTTCATAGACTTATAACAACAATGATCCCTCTTATAACTCAAATGATCCCTCTTCTAGTCAGTCAATTCTCCTCCTTTCACATAGGCTTTAGTAAACCACGACCACATATCTAATCAATGGATCCAAACTCTATGATTTCATAAATCCATCTCTTTTCTACAAGCAATGTGAATGGGAAACACAAGTTAATCAACACCATCAATAGAGTGCTTGCATTACTTAACTATATATGTCACTGAAGTTCATGATCAAGACTCTACATACAATTCCCAGAATGAATATCTCCTTTAAAACCAACATTTAATGAATGCAGTCAATTCTTCAAATCTCCCCAGAACTAAGGTAGGCAAGAAAATGCATCATATATAAGATAAATATAGTTTCAACATACTATCAAATCCATTATAAACTTAGGTATGTCAAGGATTTTGATAAGAATATCACATGCACAACTTTTTCATTGAAATTATAGATGAGATGTTATGTTTATATTGAAAATATTTTTATATTAATTTATTTCATTTTAAAACAAATTGTAAAAATGTATGTCTTGTTAATCTCAACCCATTCAAGTAGATTCATTTCTTCAAGTAATGGATAATACAGCGCGGTTGTCCCGTGAGACAACGCGGTTGGTAATGACAAGTACCTTTCTCCAAGTGTTGGGAGGAGGTCTTGGGGTCAAATCCGGCTGGGTCTCCGGGACGAATTGTACTGGCTACTTGTGATGTAAATGATTTATATCTCTAATATAAATCGAGTTAATTTCTCGTTGGAAAAAAAAGTAATGGATAATATTTCAAAGTTTGAAATGATGATTTTTATTGTATCCAATGTCGATCACAATATTGGAGAATATTTTGAAATTAGAAATGATGATTTTATTGTATCTAGTGTGATTCATGAAGTATTAACACACAACATTGGAGAATATTTAAGATTCATGAAGCATTAGACAACATTGGAGAATATTTAGGATTCATGAAGCATTAGCACACAACATTGGAGAATATTTAGGATTCATGAAGCATTAGCACACAACATTGGAGAATATTTAGAAGTTTAAGATTTTAGCCTTTCATTTTTTGTGATTCATAAAGTATTAGCACACAACATTGGAGAATATTTAGGATTCATGAAGTATGAGCACACAACATTGGAGATTATGTAGAAGTTTAAGATTGAATATTTAGGATTCATGAAGTATGAGCACACAACATTGGAGAATATGTAGAAGTTTAAGATTCTAGTCTTTCATTTTTTGTTGCATACAAGGAAATATAAATTTCATTAAAATTAAAATTATACATGATATATTATATTTATTTTGAAAATGATTTTATATTAATTTTTTTCAATTTAATTTTTTTTAAATTATTATCAATTTTTTTAATAAGGTAAAGACAATCTTTTCGTTAAAATTACAATTGAGATGTTATGTTTCTCTTTAAAATGTTTTTTATAAATTTACTCTGTGTTTTCTGTTTTCCGCCTTTTCATTAAAGTTGTTTTATATAAATTTATTAGGTTTGTTTTCTGTCTTTTCATTAAAGTTATAATTTTTATAAATTTACTCTGTGTTTTCTGTTTCCCGTCTTTTCATTAAAGTTGTTTTACCTAAATTTATTAGGTTTGTTTTCCGTCTTTTCATTAAAGTTATAATTTATATAGGACATATTATGTTATATTGAAAATGTTTTTAAATCAATTTATTTTATTTTAAAATTAAGATTTTTTTTTTATTAAAGTTATAAGTTATGTTTATGTTGAAAATGATTTTGTATTATTTATTTTATTTTTATAGTATTTATCATATATTATATATATTAATAGAGATAATTTTAAGGATAAAAATTTATATTAAAATGTAGAAATTGGGTTAATGTTATTAATCTTTAATATGTAAAATGTTTGGTGATATTTTTGTAAAAATATTCAAATTTCTAAGGATTTTATATAGTTTTTATAAAAGTTTCACCATTTTTAAGGTATAATAATTTTATTTTATGAAATTTGGGTTAATCATTTTTAGAAAAAGTAGAAATTGGCCAATCTTTTTGAGAAAAGCCATGGAAAATTAGTCCATTGGAAAATTTAGCCCTAAAATCTCTCTCTCTCTCTCACACACATATATATAATTTTTTTAAGTTGTATATTCTTTTTTATTATACAATATGAGTGGGTGTAATGGTTAAGAACATGTGTTTCCTCCTTGGAGGTTATAAATTCAAATCCAGAAAGGGGTAGAGTATGTATACCTCTTTAAACTTTTAGAGGGTAGGATATGTCCCTTGTCCCACAAACAAGAGAGTCTCATACACTAATTTCATATATGGCCGGTGACCTTAAAAATTATTTATTACTATTATTATTGTTTTGATTTTATTTATTATATTGATTATTTAAATTTTAATCTTTAAATTGTCAAGTTTTTAATTACCAGCATAGATCCATCTTAACCCCGGATCTATTAAGCGCCCAAAGGGATCAAAATCTCTGGAAGACCCCAAATTATTGCACGAAGAGAGTCCTTTATACCATAAACAAGAGGGTGTCATACACCAATTTTGTGTTTAACTCAATTTTAACTTTAAACTTAAATTATTCTTTATACTCCTCGGATGGGGTGCCACGTCGAGTAGATTGACCACGCAGTGGAGAGCTTGGTAGGGCCTTAAATACAAACCACCGACGCTCATCTCCTCGCCATTAAGATGGGAGCAAGCCCGAGCAGCCAAGCCCATGGGAAGAGGCCTCTCACGCGCGTGAAGAGGACGGACGCACAGGGCACTAGGGGGGATAGCCTTAATGGCTAATCCTATCATGGTCATCCTCATGTTTATTAGGGGTTTTGGATGGGATACAACGCATTTTGAATCCGATCAGCCGAAGTCTGAAATTTCTGAGCGCTGGTGCAGAGCTAGCCACCAAGTTGACGTGTTGGTTATAGTTTTGATCATCCACATGCCGAGAGCAAGAGGTCGGCCTCGCAGAGGCACAACATGGTATGCATTTGATGCTCGCAGGAAGAGACAACAGATATTTGAGAGGGCATTGTCCATAGCTTGGCCGCAGAGAGCTCGTAAGACCAGAAAGCCTAGGATGCCTCCCATGGCCTATGTGGAGGAGATTGCTTCGGAAGAACCCATCCATGTTCCTCCGGAACATCTCCTCTTCACTATTCTTGATAATTGGAATCCGCCAACCTGCTTTCCGGACGAAGCTAAGCCACGGGCCGCAGAGACGTTGCACAGTCACAAGGAAGGTGACGCAGCAGAGGAACCCACCACTTGCTATGTCGAAGAAGAAATCATGGATGGTGTGGAAGCGACGACGACTTCAACAACAAGTGAATTCTCAAGGGAAGCGGACCACCAGGAAGCTCAGCGAGGCCAGCAAGACAGGCGCGTGACTGGAGAAACGGAGGAGAGTCGGGTAAGGGAGGGTGGCAGGGTACCAGAGCCACGTCCCCTCTCTTTCATGCAGGAAGTACGGCATGTCCAACTTCCATTCCTCCACCCGGAACACCTGAAGATGATATTTGGAACGAGAGGCCTAGTGGAAGACCAAATCCAACGTGCCCTCCAAATCAACCAGTGCCTCGACATGTTGTATGATGCCTATTCCAACACGTCACCGGGATGACGGTGCCCAATGTGTGCACAACCCTTCACGCTCCCAGCCAGAGCAGGAAGGAATGAAGCAGATGATGGAGCCACCAGGTAATTGCTATTGTGAATGTTTCTAGTTAGAGGTTTTGTTTTGTTTAGAACTAGGGCTCTAGCTTTGTTAAACTTTCAATATGTTGTCAGTAACAAGCTTAGGAAACATTTTCAGACTAATGGTTGCCATACGTCCTGGTTTCCTTCGGACGGGACAGATGGCAGGTCGGTTTGTGAAACAAGTTGCATAGGAAGCCAATTATCATGATTTCCATTTTTTAGACGAGATGGTTGGCATTCCAAACATTATTATAAACTTGCACTTTTAATTCAATAGGATCCTCTTTTTTTACTTGAAAAAAATAAATTATTCTTTATACTAGAAAATAAATAAATATCTATCATTAACAACTTTATTTCATCCTATCAACAACCCATTATATATATATATATATATATATATATAATTTGGATATTGCAATATCAAGTGTATGTGGCGTGGCTTAAAAAAAACACTTAGTTGACATAAAGCTTCAAAGGTCATACTAAACACCTTCATTATTGGGTTTTGTTTACTTCTAATGATTGAGCCATCAACTTAATGACCTAATGAGTTAGAGCCAATAAAATAACAACAAGTGCCTACGTGTGGTTTTCACGTACAAGATTGGCAAATTCCGTAAGGAGTCTATGATAATGACACAACTTTTTAATTACACCAAAACTATGGGTAAGTGATGTAACTCCACAAGAATTATGCCCACCATTAAAAAAAAAACTAAGCTAACACCTACTCGAAAGCCAACTAGCAATTCCATAAGACCAAATATTATTAAATCAAGAATTAACAAATGTGCACTCACTATAAAGCAAAATACTCCAAGCAAATTTTGTTCGTAAAGTAAAAACAAGGTCGGTTAGGTTGGGGTAGGCATATGTTAGTTTATCATAATTAATTTAGGTGAGCATTTCTATCATTGTCTCTCATGGGTATTGTCTCTCATAGGGTTGGTTTTTATTTGTGATAATGATATATTGTAAAGTATTTTATGTTAATTATGTGGAAAGGCGTATATCTATTGGAGATGAGCACAATTAATCACCTTTTAATCTAAAATTCTAATATGATAGTTAATAATTGAAAATGCTGGAATATTCTTAGTGGCCCTCCCAAATTAATGAATGTGATTTACTCTTAATAACTTCCTTGTATTTTTAAATGCATCACTTAACCTGTTTACTTTTTAACATTTACCTAATCATATTAAGAAATTACTGTACCACCATATGATTGCCATGTTTAACTGATTAACCTTTGGAATTGCCACATTTAAGATTAACTTTTGGATTTCTTCAACTTTATGTACGTTTCAGTTGTCCGTGCATTTCAATTCCGTGTAGATAACTTTCAATTCACCAAAGTGTTTCCGTCGTCTGTGCATTTCAATTCACCAAAGTGTTTCCGTCTAGATAACTTTCAATTCACCAAAGTGTTTCCGTCTAGATAACTTTTGGCGTTCACCAACCGCAACACTAACCACTTTGCGACTGTGCTAGTATTATTTTATATTTTTAAATATTTTATGTTAATATTATTTTATATTTTTAAAGTTTTGTTTAAAATAAATTATATATCTATATAATATTTTGAGAAATTAAAAATTTATAATTTTATTAAAAATTGAGTTATTTTAAATTTAACTTTTATATATATATATATATAATAATTTTATTTATTTTATATTAACATTATTATTAAATTTAATGGTGTAGAATGTATATCATATTTAATTTGTAATTATTATTATATTATATATACTTTTCAATATTGTCATTTTTTACAAAAGAGAAATCATAAACTCATATTTATTTATCTTCATTTCTTATTGTTTATGATAAATGTTTTTAATGGTATTTTTAAAGTATTTAAATATTATATTTATGTATAATATTATATTTATGTTTATTGTTTATGATAAATGACTTTTATGACATTTTAAAAGTATTTAAATATTATATCTATGTATAATATTTATATATAGATATGTATGTAAATATTTAATTTAAAAATATATTATTAAAACTTGTAATTTTTTTCAATATTATTAATTTAATTATATTTATGTAAAAACAGATAAAATTTTAATGAATTGTTAGAAAATATAAAAAAAATAGATCAGTAAAATTTTGCTCCTATAAAATATTCTTTGGTTTCCACTATCACATAGTGAAAGAATTGTGGATTGTTGTTATGTTAGTTTGAAAATTGTCATACACAAATAGTTTGACAATCTCTTTCTTTCTCTCTAATCATAACATAATAATGTTGGTTTTGGGAAAAGCCAAGCACTTCATTTGCTATTAACATTTTCTAAAAAATCCAATGGTTGAAAGGAATGCAAAGAGTCCATAGGGGGATGCTTTAATCTATCATGTGAAGAAACCAAGTTACATAGTATGATTTTATGGTTGATTTTTCTAGGGTGATATTTGAAAAAACTGGCTAGATTTTAGAGGGTCGCTAAACCATGAGCAACTTTGTGCAAGATTCTAAAGGTGAGTGTGAACTTCTTGACTCACTTGAATATCTAATAAGATGTTCTCGACAACAACAATTGGGAGGTTAGGCTCAGAGCCCATATTTACATTTTGTAGGTTCAAAAGTGGTCGAGTGTCATTTGGAGGAATTTTTGTCGATAACTCCCCCTTGATTGCAACTCTATTGAAATTGTCCCCTGCATTTTGTGTTACAAAAACCTCGTTACCTTAAAAGCATCTCAATGTTAGAAATAATAGGTGTGCTTGTTTAACCATAGACAATATAACAATATTTTCACCCAACCATAGGTCGAAGCCTGTTAAGAACCAAACATCAATATAGCATAGAAAAACCTCAGGAAAAGTACTCAACGCCTTGAAAAATAGATAATTTCAGATAATAAGCCTCTTCGAGGGGGCAACCTCCTTTTACCCCACTTAAATGTTCAAGTACAAGAT
>ML777845.1:419050-435392 GCA_009831015.1 Picea engelmannii | reverse complement strand
GCGTGGCCTGCATGCCACTTAGTACAAGCTAATAAAGTTTTGCTTTAAAGGCCGTGGCCAATTAGTACAAGCTAATAAAATTTTGCTTTAAAGGCCCTGGCCCTGAACCTTATTTAATGCATATAAGATTGAAGATTTTCTTTTGAAAAACTAGTTCCTCTCTTTCACAAGTCAAATAATATGAAGTGGGATTTGCACCCAAAAAAAATAGAACCGTGGTCTGCATGCCAATTAGTACAAGCTAAGAAAGTTTTGCTTTAAAGGCCCTGAATTTTATTTAATGCATTCAACAGAATGATATTTAAAATTGTTTTTAAAGAAAGTTTTGCTATGAAAGTACTGAATGTTATTTAGTATATTTTAACAGACTTTGACTTTATAAATTACAATAAAATAACAATTCTTTTTAAAAGACATCTAGAAACAAAATAAACATAGGAATAGGAATTTTGTTTAAGGGCACAAAAATGATTTCTCACACATTTTCAACTTTATAAATTACAATCAAATAACAATTCTTTTTAAAAGACATCTAGAAACAAAATAAACATAGGAATAAGAATTTTGTTCAAGGGCACAAAAATTATTGCTCACACATTTCCATAAGAAATATTAAGCAATCAGCTTGGAATTGCAATATTATTGTCTTTAGGGTCCAGATTTTAGTCATCATTAATAGGCTCAGAATTTGGGATTTTATTGCTAATCATTATTAGTTGGACCAACATCCTTGGGGGTTGTTCGTTCTCCAAGATGGCATGGGCTAGAGTAGGGAACTTGGTATTCAATGATTTTGGAGGGTTATGTGGCCAGCTGTGGTAACATTGTGGTTTGTCTCGAACAACTTGACCAACATGTTGCATTGACAATCCATCAAAGTGTCTGGACAATCTACATCCAGTGGATGAAGTACGAGAGTTTATAAGAGACCCCCTTGTGCATAGTGCAAGGAATAACCCCCCAATACTCACAACAATGGTAATATAGAAATTGACATAAATTAAGGCGTTGCTAGTGCATAAGAAACATTGAGTAGTTAAGCATAATTAAACAAACTCAAGCCTAGGCAAGATATGATGTGGTGATGTATGTGATCGAAGGGGCGATGAATATGATGATGTGATGGGAAGGACCAAATTCCTAACCTAGGACAACCAAGAAGACAACAACTTAAAATGAATGTGAGGATGGTGAACGCACAAACAAAAGAAACCCCTTCCTTTACACATGGGAGATGTTGGTTGGACTGTCACAACCTCACTTAATTTCTTTTAAAGAAAAAACAAGACTTCAATTCTAATGATTGAAACTAATTGAAAATCAATTAAACCAAGGTATTTTTTCACCCAAAAGAGTGGCATTCTATGAGATGAATGCAAGGTAGTTTGTCACCCAAAAGAGAAATGTTCCATGAGATTGATGCAAGGTGGAGGTGGCCACAAAATTTAGAGATCCAACTACAAGCAAATTTTGCATGGCTAATGTTTAGGGTTCTTAAGGTGAACACAAAGGGGGAATTTTGGCTAGGGGATACCAAGGTGGACCAATGGATGGCCAAGAGTTTGGTTCGAAGAATGAGGGACTATGCAAGAAAGGGTTTATTAGGCTTAGCCAAGGGTTTTCATACACTGCGAAGCCAAAAGAGCCAAGTTATCTAGTACCTAGATTTGAGATTCCATATTTTGTTTAATCAAACATCCAACACATACTAAGGGTGGAGCTACATGTAGTTGTAAGTTCCCTTGGACTTGTTCTAGTTCCAAAAATTCCACTATGTTGCTTGGGATTTCAAGTCTAGCTTCATGAGAAGGATATTGAGGATAAGATCATTGATGTTGTTGAGGACAATTTTACATTGGCCGATTATTTAAAATAAGCAAGGAGGCCCAATGTTGAGTTTGACCATCAAATAAGTCTTTGATTGTGTTTATGCCTCCCTTGAAAAGCCTTGGGCTCAAGAGACATGTTGTCTTAGTGAGGGTTTTCCTTCATGTAACCATATCAATACCCACCAAAGATAATGCTCATTAAAACATAAGCTAGTCCTTAGACTTTGTCCTAAGCCAATGTGGAGAAGTCTTCATAGCCTCTCACTGCATCTTGATGCTTTGAGCAACAAAAGTTCCCTTCACTTTGACCATGGCTAGGGATTATGAAGGGAGTGAAAGTTTAGGTATGCCCATGATTTTTTGTCCAAGGAAGCTGCTTGAAAAATGCAACTTCAAAGGACCTTCAAGGCCTCATTTTCTTCCAATGCCCTAATAACACATTTTGACACAATGCTTGAGCCTCATTATGAGTTTTGAGGATCCCCATACCCCATAGTCCCTAGGAATACAACAAAAATCCTAGTTGCGCCAATGCAAATATTTTCCCATGTCCATGTTAATTAATAGGGCACTACAAATAGACTCCTTTGAATGGTTGCATGTAATGACTGAGGAGACTTGGAATGAAGAGTACTAGAAATGGATGGCAACAAATATCTTAGTGTATAATTAGAAACGAGTTGCGAGAGCCATATCAACTTCTCAATTTTCTTTAATATTCCATTCATTTACCATCTCCCAAAGGTCATTGGGGAAGCCTTGGAAAGAAAAAAAAATACCTATGAATTTAAGGATCTAGCCTTTTGAATCACATTCACATGGTCATAGAACTGAAACAATGTTGTAGTGCACAACCAAGACTTTGTCTTTGTTCACGAAAACATTGCTATAACATTCTCTTGTTGATTTTGATGACTCATTCTTAGCTTCTATTATCAACCATCCACCCATTCTCAACATCTACCATGAGCCATTCACCTGATACCATCGCTCACTATGCCAAAAATCCCTTTGTAGCAGTTAAATGTACAGAGAAAGTGTATGCATAGACAATTAAATTTTAGTTCTCTTTTCTATTTCAAATGTTAGTATAAAGTGAAACCCCTATGAATATATCCTTATTTTGCCTTGGAAATATTGTGCTCTGGTAATTGGAAAAGAGAGTTTCTTTACCTCTTCCAATGTTTTGTTTTTATGATATACTATATTCAAAGTACAAAATGATAGTATAGTATTAATTTGGAGTAGTAATATTTCCTATATCAAATGAGCTCAACATTGATGGGCACAATAATCTATTCATGCAAGTCAATCTCATAACCCTAACATTATTTCTCATGTTGGCAATTAGTGTTTTTATCCTCATCAATGTTAACTCAAATTATAATATTTTTCTTAATCATTGGATTTTTAAGGGATCGATTATACAACTAAAGTAATAAACGTTTTGGGACCTAGTTCAAATATCTATTGGCTATCACCTTTTCCCATCTCTCCATCTCTCCAAACCCCACTCATACCTTGAAAACTCCTTCCCATTTAATCCACTCACAATCTTTTACTAAAAAAACAATGTTGCATTATTTTTTCAAGATGATTCTTTGATCCTTTCAACAAACAAATCAATAAAATCATTCAATGTGACTTTCATGAAATTAGAGCATCATCTTGTATCTATAAACAAAAGAAGCTCATTTATTTCTTTTATGCCAAGTCATTCAATGCATGATGGAATCACATACATAGTTTTTCTTTCAACAAACTTAAAGCTTCCTAGACATAGAGATCATGCATGCCACATATAATATGTGCACCTTAATATACACTATGGTTGGAAAATAAAATATAACATACAAACTCAGTGTTTCTCGACAAACAAAAGAAACTCATTCACTTCCCTTATGCCAAGCCACTCAATGCATGATCAAATCACATACACATTTTTTATTTCACCAAATTGGGACATAAAGATCATGCATGCCACACTATGATGGCTGAAAAAAATAAAAATAAAATAAAGATCATGCATGGCAGGGATAATTTGTGCACCTTAATATACACTATGATGGCTGAAATTATATATATATATATATATATATATATATATATATATATATATATATAATGTTCCTTCTTTTATAGTAGTTGTACTATATGTAACCATGGTTCAAGAAATGATCCAAAAAGGTGATTGGTTGATTACTCATATATTATCCATCCACATGAATTGGTGATTGTTGCATATAAAATACTCACAATAGTTATTTATATAGATATTAAGAAAAAACAAATGTAAATAAAATTAATAAATTAGTTATATGAGTATATAAAAAACCTAATAACTTTATTAGTGTACTTACATTCTCTATGAATCCTTCTTGGTAAATATTAGGTGAAGCCTTGTAGAAAATATAACCACACGATGTGCATGAATTGAGAAAAAAAAGCATGCCCACCTCCAAATGACATTTCATCCTCATTGCAACATGATAGTGCCTCCCCATCATCAAATTATTGTCCCACCTAATGACTGCTCTCAACAAAGATGCATGATTCACCATCACCTGTTTCAAGTGGAGCAATGCATCATGTCTCTAGAAGCAAAATAGATGCAACGATAATATCTGTTGTAGGTAAATGCTTACATAGGGGCAGTGGGGAAGGAGGGGGATTGGGAGGTTTTGATAGACACACCTCACATTTGTCTTTGTTGAGGCATCCCAAACACTATCCCTTGGAATTCTAAGTAATCAAATTAGGTCACATGTTTTCCTAATACAAACTCAACATATATTTTTTTATAAAATATAATGATGTTTTCCTACTGCTATGTGGTGGCTATCAAATATCATGCACCAATGATCTTGCATCAAATTATCAATAATTGGATGATAACTACACCACTCAATAGAAATATGTGCTCTACAAAGTTTATGATGTTGGCTAGTTTTAGTGTTTATGAAAACTCTAAAGATTTTCTTTTTAGTGATTTTTAAAGCTTGAATGACCTCAAAATGAAACCATATTTGTATCTATGATGCATATACTCCCTATAGGATGCCATGCCACAAACTAACCCTTCAACCTAGATAATAGAGTGAATAGTTGCACTGAGAGTTACAATGAGTGGACGATACAGTGCTTCCTCAATTCTAAATGCATTACTCTATCATATCAAGTTTGCAATCTCCAATAGAATATCTACATTTAAATCTAGAGGTGGTGGAACATTTACTTGTGCATTTGGCATTTCCAAGTTTACATTTGGATATTCGTGTTTGGAATTTGAGGATTTAGATTTGAAATTTTTCGGTTTATGTTCAAGGGTGGTTTTGCAAATTATCCATTACAATCACTATAATGAAATTATCAAGAAAATAAGTCAATCTCTACGCAAATAAGTCTTTATTAATAAAGACTATGAAGAACAAGGAGAATTATGAATTCGTATCTCGAAACAAGTGTAAAAACTACTACTTAATTGTGACCCTTTCAATCTTTCTATAGAACTACATTGGTGAAGTGTGGTCTCCAAAACTCACTCATATTTGTCCAAAACATGTATAAGGTTGTGAGAATGAGGGGGCATCTAGAATACATAGTTCTTTTAAACAATAGAAATGTGCATGCATTATGAAACATGTGTGTTATATATTACATGCACATTTTGTAATGTATACATGTTTTGTATTTCCTCTAAAATAGTGTCTAGCATCAAAGTGCATGGTAGACTTGGCGATGTTAAGCATATCTAAACATCATGTGACTGTATTATTTTATAATGTGTACAATTTATGTTTCTTTCATAAAAAAAAGTGGATTTCATAAAACTTGATTACCTCTTTTGAGTCCATAAATTTCATGAGAACACCCTTAAACTTATTAAGATAGTAATTATTTTCTTTTTTCCCAACTTTTTCCAATCTTCACATTAATATCCCAATTTGATAACTTATCCAACAATTTAAAATTTCTTTAAAATTGAAATTAACTCATCATAAGATTAAACTCTTCACCATCAAACTTCTCATTGATATCTATGTAGATTGCATTTGATAACTAATGAATAATTTCCACTATAGTATGACTTTCCATCTTAACAAATATCCATCGTGACAATCAAATATTTGACTACTAACACCAACTTTAATACTTCACCTATAAAACTAAGCTTCAAATCAAACTACCCTTCATCATCGAACTTCTCAGTGATATCTATGTAGATTTCCTTTGATAACTAATGAATAACTTCCACTAGAGCATGACTTTCCATCTTAACAAATATTCAAATCAAACTACCCTTCACCATCAAACTTCTCAGTGATATCTATGTAGATTGTCTTTGATAACTAATGAATAACTTCCACTAAAGCTTGACTTTCCATCTTAATAAATATCCATTGGGACAATCAATCTTTCACTGCTAACACCAACTTTGATACTTCACCTCTAAAACTAACTGTCAAATTAAAAACTTTTGGTTTTGATCATCTTAAATCTAACCTTCAATTCTATTACCACAATTACAATATAAACTTTGTATGATACCAAGTGTTAAATCATCAACATGTTCTAATTTCAACAAACTTGAAAAATCGACATCACAATCTCAAACATGTTCTAATTTCAACAAACTTGAAAAATCGACATCACAATCTCAAATTGACATAGTGATCGACAAAGTGGGAAGTTGAGTGGAGATTAAAGAGGAGGGAAGTAAAGTGTGGGCAAAGTGGGAAGTTGAGTGGAGATTAAAGATGAGGGAAATAAAGTGTGGGAAAAGTGGGAAGCTAAGTGGAGATTAAAGATGAGGGAAATTTGGCTTGATAATGATGACGAAAACACCAAATTATTTTCATTGGTTAATCACAAGAAAATAATGAAAACAATTTGGGAAACGAAGGATGAAGAAAGGTTTTTGACCAAAAGCCATGGAGAGATAGCTAGAATTGGGTCAAACACTTTCAAAAGATTTATATGACACTTGGTCAGGTGAATATAACAGAAATTGTCAAATTAGCTTCCTTCTTTCCTCATTTGTTATTGAAAAACATAAGGGAAATATCTTAGAGGAAGTTTCAAAATAATAGTTTAGGGTGTTTTTTTCCTCTTTTAAGAGAGACAAGAGCTCATGCCTTCATGCACTGTAAATTGTTGTTGATATTCCACTGGAACAATTTGTCACAGTAGATCGTGTATTATAATGAAGTATTTTATTAAGCAGTTTTATTTCCTTATATCTTAGATTTGTTAGCACTAGCTTAATTCTCAAATTTATGAAAATAATTGAAATATGGCAAAGAAAGAACTTAAATGAACATACCATCCACACAAATGAACACAAGATGTATCATGGGAAACTCAAATTGGGAGAAAACCCAGGCTAGAAGGTGAGGCATATTCTCTACTCTTTTTTCTTCAATTATGAAATGAAAGTACAAAGAAAGGGGGCACTCATTATGGAGTTTTCTTTGACACTATAGCCCTAATCATTGCTATGGCCTGAATCGTTGCTATGGCTTGAATCGTTGCTAACAAATATCCTACCTCCTATGTTATGCTCTCAAAATCCCACTCCTAGATGGTATACTCAACTATGGAACAATTATAATGCTAAGAGAATGGAACCCTTTCTCCTCTTAGCAACCGACTGATATTTACCATAGCCTGATTGTCATCTAGGATTAGGGTTTTTGCATGCCTCAAACCTCAAATAGGTAGGGTTTTGGACCTTCTAGAATCTTCTTGAAATTCCACATGTGGCTAGCCCTACATATGTGAGTAATGGGGGTTAGCATGGTGGTAAAAAAGATAGGTCAACTTGCAAGAGGTATAACTTCCGCATAACAAGCTCTTATTGAGGTGATTTTCACGTCGTTGGAAAGGTATTGATGTGTAGAACAATTTCAAGGGGTTGGGAGCTATACTAGTAAAGTTTTGACCCCAATGCCATTTGTTGCCTCAAAACGACTCTATAAGGTTCTAGACCTGATCTAGATTAAGTTCGGAATGAAATGAAAGGAGATATATTACAATGAAATACTCATGAAAATTGCCAAAACAAAGAAATACAACAATACTTGATTTCTATTAATGAAAGAATTGTAAAGAGACTGTAAAAATACAGAGTGCAAGACTCGCTAGAATGGTGGTAGATTTATCTCTGAGAAGAGATGTGACGACTACGCTCATTCAAAAGAAGATGATTACAATGAGGCTCTAAAGGCCTTTTTATGATAAACATGAATGCCAAAACCCTAGACATCCAAAAACCTAACCCTAGGAGATGAAATGCCAAAATTCATGTGGCCCCCCGTTTGGGTAAGTTAGTACAATAACTTCCTGAGGTAATAACTTTTGCATACGATCTTTGTTTTAGTCGCGTGATAGCCCGTTGGAAAGGTATTTTCGAGAAATACACATTACAATGTCAAACTCTGACTTCATCTATAGTTTGACAACGACAAGCAAAAAAACATTGTTTAGGGACCTAAAATGGACCTAGAAGTACAACAAGATGTGCTGACATGAAAAAATACAAAATAAGTCAGTTGAATTAGGTGGGAGGCCACTAATATCCACCTGGAAGATGTGTATGGCTTCAGACAACCTAGGAAGTGTAGAACTCACAATTACAAATAAGTATAGAAGAACGTGATGCACTAAAAAATAACAAGAGGAGCTGGTTGGAACAGGTGGGTGGCCACCAATATTCACCTGAATCAATCCCTCCCCCCTTAGGAAGCAATGGTATCCATTGCGTTGAGTGCCCAACGAAGAGGGGAAATCATTTTCTGAATCTGAATCTTGGTGAGCTACGTGCCTTGTTGGAGAAGTTGTGTTGCTTGGTTTGTGGAAGACTATCACAAACTTGTTGCTGGAGGGGTTGAATCTGCTCCACCAACTTGTTGTCTCTGGGTTTGATGGGGCATTGTGTAGGCACCATTGTAGGTGAAGAAACAATATCTTCTTTCTCTTTGACAATTTGTTTTTGCTAGATAGAAGGTGTTGAGGTTGCAGTGGTGGTAGCGGTCTTCTATGCATCCTTTGAACAGACTGTGAAGAGGATGAATTTTGCAGTATGAGAGATTACCTTGCGGTGCTATTTTGGTGGAGCAGTAGTCAGAACTACCTCTGGTATCCTGTAGAGCCGACCTCCCAAAATAATAATGACACTACGGGGTCTAGACTCATAAACAACATAACATTTTCGCATATATGGTTGGCCCAAAACAACATCACAAACATCAAGAGGGGAAATATCACACACCACCTCATCCTTGAAGGGATGGATGCCATAGGACATGCACTTTGTGTATTTGGAAGTGATTTATATGCTTATGTAATGAGTTGTTTAGCTGCATTTCATGTTGATTATTGACATGTTGTAGATGCATCTATTTTATGGTTGTGGACAATAGCTAAATCTGTTTTAATTCGTAGTTGTAAGCTACAGAAAATAAACTATCTGTAAATGAATTAATTTAGTTAGAAAAAATTTCATTTTTAGAGTATTTCGCACCGTAATGTCCCTTGGTTGGGCTGGGAGATGTTACATTATGGTATCAGAGCTCTGGTTCAAACACCGGGCTTGTTGTTGTAGATTTTGTCTGTGATCGATTTGGGGGGAAATAAAATATTTTAGAGAGAAATCCCCAATTCCATGAGTGAAATCTAAGTTTTAATGACTTCAAATAGTTTGATATGGTTAATGGAGTAGAGCGGGGAACTTGCAAATCGAAATTTGACCTGGAATGATCAAAATTTGAGTTTTAATGGTCGCCTGTAGAGTTATAGGAAGTTTGGTGGATCGACGACCAATATCTCTTTTTCCCTCGAGATCGACCGTTGGGATTCATCATGATAAATTTAAAAATTCTTAAGGATTCAACCATTCGAAAGGTTGATGAGATCAACGATCGAGATTAAATCGAGGGTTGTGAAAGGTATCAGATCGAAGGTCCAGATCAATCAAAGAAAATTTGAAATTTTTCTAAGTGTTAAAGTTCACCAAGATAAATCATCGACGGTCGATGGACAGATCGACCAGAATGATGAAAATTTTGGTTCGACCCTAAGACATCTTTGACCACCAATGTCCGACGGTCGAGGGTTGGCCAAATCTACCGAAGTGTTTTCAATCGCTGATGGAATTCGTCGATGGACGATGGGTCGATGGTCAGGCGTCGATCAGTCCAGTGAAATGTCCCAAACGAGCAACAAAAGTTGTCGATGGTTGATGGGTCAATGGTCGGAGGTCGAATGATTTTGGTGAAATGTTCGAATCAAGCAAGAGAAGTCATCGATGACTGATGTGTCGATGGTTTGGCGAGGTGTCCAAGTTATCCAAGAGAATTGGACGATGGCCAATGGGGAATAGAGTATGATGACATCATCATCCCAGTGTCGTGCCACATCAACATCCATGTGTCATGCCACGTCAACCAACAAAAGTGGTCAATGACCGATGGTCAAATCGATCGATTTGGGAAAGCGTTCGACAGTCATCGGGGATCTCCAATCACTGATGGCTCGGTGGTCAGGAATTGACAGATTTAGTGGAGAGTTTTTTTTCATTTGCCAACAAATATTGCCGATGATTGATTTAAGAATTGTTTGAAAATTGTGTGTCGGGGAGTTGCGTCGATGGCCAATGGTCGCATCGACAGTTGGAGGAAAATAATGTGTGCGCCCAAAGGATAATGTCAATCGTTGATGGTCGACAAGGCGAGATGAACGGTTGTTGTGCATCATGATTTAAGATCAACATGTGATATTTAAAGGGTTGTTGACATAGTGATCAGTCAAATTTCTACAAAATTTTGTGGTTTTTTAAGGTCATTAACTTGCAGGGCATTTTTTGAGGCCCTAAATGAATTTTTTAGCAAGTAAAAACCCACAAGAATAGAGTGTTCCAAGGTACACTATGTCTCTACAACTCAAATAAAACAACTCGAAGAGAGATATCCAATGAGATAAACGATTAGCGAAACGAAGCTCGTATGAGAAAGTTACAGCGGAAATAATGAGGGTAAAATTTTGGCACCAATATTTCTTCGAGAGGGCATAAATCTATGCTCAGAAGTCCATTTGGGGCACAAGAGAAGTTGATGGAAATATTATGACCCATAGAATATAGCTGTCAAGTCATATTTTTGTTATGGGTACCTGAAAATGTGCAGGAAGAGAAATAAGACACTTATAGCATACATGAGTAAATTGAGTAAAACAACCTAAACTTCTCTGGATCATAACTTTCAGCTTAGAGCTCGGATTTGAGAAAACAAATAGTCGTTAGAAAGGTGTCGAGGAGTAGAAGACACGTGTCGACCCAAAATTTTGGGTTGGTCAATTAAATTTCTTAGAAATTAATAAATAGATTT
This sequence comes from Picea engelmannii, assembly GCA_009831015.1. NCBI lineage: Eukaryota > Viridiplantae > Streptophyta > Pinopsida > Pinales > Pinaceae > Picea > Picea engelmannii. The sequence goes on along the minus strand of ML777845.1, from coordinate 424,180 downwards.
TTGGAGCAGTAAAAAGAGTGGAATTGCAACATGTAGTTGTAATTTTTTCACTCAGAATTCAAATTGAGGCACAAGTATAGTTGTTAGGAAGTTGTTTTAGGAAGGAATGCATCAATAAAATCAAAATTTGAATTGGTGCAATGTGTCATTCATAAATTGATGACATGTATTCTATATGATGAAATGTTTTATGCTATGCATATTTCTAACAATAACTATTACATGCACATTTCTTGCAGAAATAGAGGTACAAAAAGAAAATTTAGTTCTTATATGAGGACTGGAGTCATGGAATATGCTCAAGGACCTTACATCCATGAGGAAGGGATCAAAGGTCTGCATGTTAGCATGGGGAATGCTGAGACATAGTCAAATGGAAGAAGAGATAGGCAAGAGTATGTCACTATGAGAAGCCTGCATAGGGAAGTGTAGAGCTACAGGGATGATGATGAAAAGATTATGAAGGATCAGGAAGAGATACTTCAAAGTTTGAATATGTTTCATAAGAAAGTTAACAAATATTCTGACACCAAGCAAGCAACTAGTGCTAGAAAAGTATCAGTATCTAGATCCCATAGAAAAAGGGATGATCATGGAAATGATAGGCAGTCAAGAAGCATGAGCAGACACAATCATTATCCAAGGAAATCCACTAGAAGAACTCGTTCGAGCTCAGGGCCAAGGAGCATACCAAGTGTGTTTCATGTTCAGAAGAAAAGAAGAAGGCCCGAGGCATACATCTTGCAAGGTGAACTTAGGAAAATAAAGCCAACTACTTTAAATGGTGAACACAGGAAAGGAGAAGAGGCAGAGGCCTAGCTGTTGGAAATGAAGAAATATTGCCAGCTGCATGATTACCCATCCCGGGTAGAAGCTATAACTTCTACCTACCACCTGCAAGGAAAGGCATCCATGTGGTGGGATCAACTTAAGCAAGCCAATAACCTCGATGAGAAGAGGATATCATGGAGGCAATTCAAAGGATATTTCCAAGAGAAATATTTGTTTGAGCATTACTATGAGATAAAGATGAAAGAGTTCTTTGAACTCAAGTTGGGAACCATGACAATGGAGGAATATGAGAAGTGGTTCTTTGAATTGTTGAAGTATGTTGACTTCATCAAGGATGAGAAGGTTAAAATCCAAAGTTTTCTAAGTGGGTTACCATCCTTCTATAGTGAAAAGATACAGTATAATAGTCCCAAAACTTTGGAGGAAACCATAAGGAGAGAAAGATACCTTTATGAGCAAAGCAAAGGAAGGATAGTTTTCCAAAAAGCTTGGAATGACCAGATGAAAGGGAAAAAGGATCAAAGGAAGAAAGGTTTTAATCCAACCTTTTTCATAAATAACTCCCAAGCGAATCAACAAGGTCAAGTAGCCAAAAATGAGCAAAATAATGCAGATTCATTTGAGAAAAGTCCAAGGAAACAACCTATTCAATGTTGGGATGTGATGGGAATCACTTATATAGGGACTTCCCTCACAAAGGACAAAAGAATGTGGATTGTCCACAATATTCAGGAGGCTAAACAAATGGAAGAAATGGGAGGAAGCATGCCAAGGATTTATGTAGCCTTTGACAACAAGCAAGAAAAATGTCAATCCCCCATGATCGAAGTGGAAGGTAAGAATGATAACCAACCGATAACAATTTTGATTGATTATGGAGCTAGTCATAATTACATAAATTCTAACATTGTTGAAATATTTCACTTGCAAAGAAGTAAGAATAAGAAATCTTGGTTAGTTCTGTTAGCCACAGGGGCCAAGAGGAAAATCAATGAGTTCATTAAAGATTGTCCGATAGACATGAATGGACTTAGCAAAAAGGTATATGTAAACATCATACCGTTGGGTTCATATGACTGTCTAATTGGCATGGATTGGTTGGAAAAACATCATGTTTTCCTAGACTGTTACCACAAGACAATCGCATGTCTTGATGAGGAATGGAAACCATGAAAGATTCAAGGCATTCTAAGAGTTGTAGCTATTAGAGAGATTTCATCTATGTAGTTGAAGAAGAGCCTCAAGAAGGGATGTCAGATGTTTGCAGTCCATATGGAGGAGGAAACCAAAGACAAAGTGGAAAGAATTGAAGACCATCTGGTCTTGAGGGACTTTGAAGACATTTTTAGACAAAGTCTAGGATTTCCACCAAAGAGAGACATCGATTTCTATATTGATTTGGTGCCAGGAGTTTCCCCAGTGTCTAAGACACCTTACAGAATGGGCACACCAGAGCTAAAAGAGTTACCGATGCAATTTGAAGAACTTTTGAAGAAGCTGTTGGCATGTTTTTCAGACAAAGGCAGAGTATGCATGCTTGTCATTGATGGAAAAGATCACGATAAACAACACAACAATAATGATGGAATTGAAAGATCAACAGTGTAATCTCAGGAGGAGGAGCAACAGTGATCGTTGGATCCCATTCAAAATTTCCAATGACCGTCAGATCCAAATTAAGACTGGGGAGCACACAAAAGAGGAGAACAGATCTCAGGCATCAGATCTGAGTGCGAAGACCGACCATCATCGAATCTAGAAGAAGGAGCACGATCTTTAAATACAAGATGAAGAGGGCTTAGAAAGTCCCAAAAGCAGGAGGACCGTTGATCCAAGAAGGACACGTGGAAAACAGTTAGAGCACGACAAAGGTTTCATTTAAGAGTTTCACACATTGGGAAATCCAAAGGAAAGAGGTTCTCTAACCCCTCGAACTCGTGATATGTGAAATCGTGATAACAATCCTGACTGTTGGTGTCATAGGACACGTGGAAAGCGATTGGAATTTCGTTGACTTGCACACTAGAGGAGTCAACAGAGCATGGTGAGGGAACTCACGATATGCGATATCCCGAAATGATTCGAGCAGTCAGATTGAGGGTTGATCTGAACCCTTGGATTGAGGTATGTTGTGGAACGTTGGATGCAGAGGACACATGGCGAGCGATTGGCATCTCGCTGACTGGAAATTCAAAGGAAGGAAATCCTATAACATTCCAACTCGCGATATGAGAAATCGTGATAAGGACTGGCCCATGGTCATAGACAAGGTCACATCATCAAATGCTGGAGGAAGGAGCTAGTAGAGCTAAGCCCATTTTCGGAGATTGCAACATGAAGAGTCAAGACTCTTCATCTCTGGATTACCAAAATGTGAAATGTGAAAATGCCTTTTTGTATAGGCTGTGGTCACCGCCAGTGGTCATGTGAGAGGGAGGATCTAGTGGAGCTAAGCTCCATTTTGGGGATCGCAACTTGGAGTGTTGAGACCCTTCGACACATGATTGCCAAAATGTGAAATGAAAAATGCATTTTGATTAGGCCCATGGTCACAACCAGTGGGTATATGGGATAAACACAAGACCCTGCAGATTTAATCCAACAGTGTTGGTTATTTGAGCATCTGATCGAAGGGCTACTGTTGATCTTCATGATTAACTGTTCAGTTACGTTTTAGTTAGCATAATCGAATCATGGTTCTTGATCGGTTGTCAATTCATTTGCTGAGATGTTTTCTTCTTTTCCCAAGGAGAATCGAAGTGTAACTGATGAGGCTGGTGTGTATAAAAGGAGAGATGCAGGGATTGTGTGAGGTTGGTTGTTCTAACCGAAAAAATGATATGAACTGTAAGAAGGGTAAAATGACAAAATGCAGAGCATGAGATAAAACTCAGAGATGAGTAACAGTTGTCGAACAGACAGAAGCAGGAGCAGAATAGCAGAATAGCATGAAGCAAGAGCAGAATAGCATGAAGCAGAGCAGAACTGCAGAACAATTTTTGAACCAGAGAAGAATTGTAGAACAATGAAGAAGGGGTAAGAATTGAAATACTTGTATTGTTTGTTTGTCAATCATTTATTCATAATCAGGGAGGAAGGGTGGTGTTAGGGAGGACTGTGGTCCTATGATATTCAAGTTGGTTCTTGAATATTGGAAGTTGTATCTTCCATCTAGTTGTGGCTAGAAAACATGGTGGCAGGGTGGTGCTCAGGAAAACACAGAGTTTTCTGTATACAAGTTGGTGCTTGTATAAATCCAGTTGGTGCTGGAATATTTAGGGAGTTGGTGCTTCCTTCTAGTGGGTGCTAGAGAAACCAGAGATTTCATTCTCTCAACAAGTTGGAGCTTGTAAAATAGAGGTAGTAGCCTCACTTTGACTTGGTGCTCAAACATAGATGATGTACAAAGCTTAAAATACTGCCTATCATTTTGAAGAAGAAGAGGTTTTCTCCCTTTATGGGTTTCCTCATGAAAATATGTCTCTGTGTATATCTTATGTGTGATTGATGCTCATTATTTATGTTGTCCATATGATGTATAATATTGATGGTCACTTGATGAAATATTAAAAATGGTTTAATAAACTTAAAATTGTTTAAGTACAGTAACAACTGATTCACCCCCCCTCTCAGTTGTCTTAGTAATTTCAACAATTGGTATCAGAGCGGGTTCCTTTTATTCAAAGGTAGATCTGTAAGCTTAAACATGACAAATCATGAAGGGACTTAATCTACTAAGCCTCCTCTGTTTGATGGAAAAAAAATTTCCTTCCGGAAGGTTAGAATGAGAACATATTTAATGGCCTTAGGTGTTGATGTTTGGGATGTAGTAGAGACTGGATATACAAAGCCTGTTGTGTTGGCTTCCAAGGATGATAAGTTAGAGTTTATCTTTAATGCTAAGGGAATGAATGCTATATTTAATGGACTTGCTGAAGCTGAGTTTGTAAAGGTGATACATCTTGAAACTGTTAAAGCTATGTGGGATAAACTTATTAACAGTTATGAAGGAAATGAGAAAGTAAAAGATGGAAAACTTCAAACATATAGGTTAAAGTTTGAACAACTAAAGATGAATGAATATGAAACATTTACCAAGTATTTTTTAAGAGTTGAATAACTTGTGAATTCCATGAAGGGTCTTGGTGAGAATATTGAATAATCATTTTTAGTTCAAAAGATTTTAAGATCTCTTCTTGATAAATTTAATCCAAAAGTCTCTGCAATAGAAGAACTAAATGATCTTAAAACTCTGTCCATTGATCAACTCCTAGGAACTCTAACTGCATATGAAATGAGAATCAACAAAGATAAATCCATTACTAGAGAAGCATCTTT
>ML777845.1:386665-399514 GCA_009831015.1 Picea engelmannii | reverse complement strand
CACACACACACACACACACACACACACACACACACACACACACATGTCCTCATGTCCATAAAATCAAGTGTCAATTTTTAATAGTGTTCCACAAATAATAAGCAATTAAGTACAATTAGGCCATAATGTAAATTTAGCTACCTAGGTCAAAATGGGATTTTACAAGGAGTTACATATTACAAAGGCTAAAAAGAAGTTATCAATGGTCATAAAATTAGATCTTAGAAAATGCCTATGACATGATAAGCTGATTTTACTTGAGTTTGATCTTGATTATGTAGGTTTTAACCTCTTAATTGTGAACTTCATGATAAGTTGTGTCACTACAATGAATTTTTCTATTATGATTAATGGAGCAACTTCTTCTTTCTTCAAGCCAACCAGAGGCTTAAGAAATGTACTTCCTTTATCCTCTCTCATGTCCCTATTCGTAATTGAGGGACCAAGTAGGCCTATCATGGAGGAAAAAAAGATAGGAGGTATCCAAGGTATAAAGATAGGATATGTTTTGTTGACACACATTTTATTTGTAGATGATATTATGATATTTTTAAATGGTTTTCAAAGGGAATCTAGAAATCTACAAGAGATTCTCAAAACATTCTATGTGGCTACTGGGATGGAGGTGAATGCATAAATACCAACTTCTTGTTTCAATGGGCTAAGGGAGGAAGTGGTACAAAGGTTGGAAAATATGTTTCCCTATATAACCCTGATTAGGCGATATTGTTTTAAGTACATAGGTTTTATTCTTAAACCATATTGTTATGGTAAGAGAGATTAGGGATGGATAATTGAAAGGATAGAGAGCATAATTTTCCATTGGTGTAATGGGTGGTTTCCAAGGTGGGGGTATATTAACCTTGGTTAATTATGTTTTAGAAGCAATCCATGTGTATTGGCATTTACTATCCTTTATTCGAAAACGTGTTCTTGAAAGGTTTAGGAAAGTGTGTTTTAAATTTTTATGGGAGGCAAGAAGGACAATCAAAGGATTCATCTAGATAAATGGTTGGATATAACAAATCCTAAGGATATAGGAGTTAGAGATTAAAACATATCCATTTATTTGGAAAATCTTTAGCTACCAAAAGTCTTTGGAACATGCTAACCAAAGAAAGTTTATGGAAGAAAGCAATATAATAGAAGTACATTATGCCAAGAAAATTCTTGGAATAGATTATAAGCCCCAAGAAGAGAATTAAGAATGTGTAAAATCGGTGGAAGGATTTAGTTATAAATTTCCCTATTATTATAAATCTTGGAAGGTTGGAAATAAGGCACAAGTAAGATTGGATGTTGATCCTATCTTAGTATGTGCAAATGTAGTATTACTTTCAATTGAGGATTCAATTTATTTACATGAATAAGGTTCTTACTATCTAAATCAATTTTAGGATCTAATATTGACTTCGATCTGGGAACAATGATGGAAATCAACATGATATCTATGTTTAGAGGGAGAAAAGGAGTTTCAATGGAATATTTTAGTTGTAGAGTTAAAAAGAGCTATGTGATATTACAAGATGAGGAAGGCCATTTGGCTTGGGCTTAAGATAAGTCTCTTGGGGAATATACTACTATATTTGGGTATAAGGTCATGAGGTTGATACAAATTCAAGAGGAGGTTTGGTGGCGGTCTAATATCTGGAAAAAAACAAAAATTCTTTGGTTGACTCTTTGAAATAGGGTCTTGAATTGGGAAATCATGCAAACAAGAGGTAAGAATGGACCAAGTATTTTCTATATTTGGAATGGAGGTGAAGAAAATTTGGTCATTTTTGTTAGGAAATGAGACACACTTCCATGTTAAACCTAACAGAAGAGAGGAAGAAAGATTTATCTTAAACAAGAAAGTAAATGAAAAAGCAAACACACAATACACAGAGATTTTACCCTAGAAACCCAAAATGGGAAAACCAACATTCCTTGAACGTTTTGCTCTCTTGTTGTCTTATTCATTCAGAATAAAAGTTTACATGTCTAACCTTGTTCCACACCTAAGACACTCTTGACTTCATACCCTATTTCTTTCACAAGAACAACCTTGTATCCAATTCAGATTACATATGCATGACCAATGACCTCTACGATTACATTTAAATATTGATTCTAAAGATTAGATTTTACAACATTACAACACGCCTTATTTATAGACTCTACAATAGGAAAAGCCATAAATAAAAAGTGCCCAAAAATGGTTACAGATCATTGGCTACAAATCCTTTGAATCTCGTAATTTTGTTACAGTCGACTACCAAGTCGGATTACCATCGACTAACAATCAAACTTCATTTGGTTTCCACACGCCCACTTGTCGACCTCTTTTCGATTGACTTCTTTTGACTTTACCTGGTCAAACCACTTGGAACTTCGACTTCATATTTACCTGGTCGAACCACCTAGACCTTCGACTTTGACTATCAGTGAATCCACCTCGACTAGAATTTCACTGCAAAGAATATAACAACCCAACATTCTCCCACTTGTTGTCTTCTTTGCTAAAACCGAGAGACCTATAAACTTTCATTCATATACCCATGGAAACAATGTCCATTACCTCTCTGCACCAAAATAACTTCACAAAACTTACAAACTTGGTCAAAGAGTCTATTATGTTTTCCAACATGTCTACTTTATCCAACAACACCTTGTTTCTTTCCACCATGTCTCCCACAAAATGGTATTGTACATCTATGTGCTTAGTATTAGAATGATAAGCAGGGTTCTTTGCCATAAATATTATTCTTTGACTGTCACAACTTATCTTCATAGCTCTCTACTCAAACCCCATTCATGAACACAACCTTTTCAGCCATACTCCTTCTTTGCTTCCATGAGTGGCTGTCGTGTATTAAGATTTTGTTGTTGAAAATGTTACAAACATTTGTTTCTTATTCATCCAGTTGATTGCTCCACTAAACATCTTGAACACATATCCATCGGTCGACCTCCATCGATCCATATCTCCAGCCCAGTCGATGTCGACAAAGCCATGTACTTTTAATTCACTTTCACCTCTAGGTTTTCCTTGGTAGCATATATAATAATATTTTGTGTCACAAAAATACCTGAATACTCTCTCGACAACTGTCCAATGCTCCTTCCTAGGTGTCGACATGTATCTTCTGAACACTCCCACTGCATGGGAAATGTCTAGTTGAGTGCAGACCATCACATACATTAGACTACCAACAACACTTGCATAGGGAACACATGCCATGTCCTCTATTTATTTCTTTGTCTTTGGACATTGTTCATCAATTAGCCTTGCTCCCACATGAATTGGCACCTTCATAGGTTTGCAATCCTGCATGTTGAAATGTTTCAAAATTGTTTCAATGTACTTTGTCTGGTTCAACCAGAACTTTCTAGATGCTCGTTCTCTCTTAATGTCCATTCCTAGAATGAATTTTCCTACACTAGGATCCTTCATGTCGAACTTGGAGGATAACTGCTTCTTCACCGCATTTATTGCGTCCATGTTGTTTCCAATCAACAACATGTCGTCAACATTCAATGCTACATATATGAAATGCCCACCTTCTTCTTTGGAGTATATGTAGTGATAAACTTTGCTTCTCACAAACCCCAAAATAAGGATGTATTTTTCAAACTTTTGGTACCACATCCTTGGTGATTGCTTTAGACCATAAATGGATCTTTTCATTTTGCACAATGTTGTGTTGGTTTTGTCACATGAGTGAGAAAAAACATAACACTTACTTTCCTAGTTAAGTAAACTAAACAAGACAAAGAGTTATGAGTTGATTAGATATTCAAACATACATGAAACAAGGAAATAAAAATAAAAGGAAACAAATGTTAGAAAAACTTGCAAGAACTAGAACCATGAAAAATGAAAATGACAATCATATAACTACCAGTGGATCACTGTATTGATAGGCTAGCACCATAGAGAAAGGCAGGGACTTATGAATCCCCTCTTCCTCCTTGGGAGGGCTCTTGAGTTCCCTAATAGAGATATCTTCTCCTGATACAATGGCAAGTAAAAATGGTGAAGAAATACAATGCCAATCCTCTCAAGAGGTGAGTGGAATGGCCCTTGCTATAGTGCTTGAATGACTCAAAGAGAAATGAGGATTCTCCAAGAAGAATTCTTGCAGCATAACAATACCTTGAAATTCTTATTTTTATAGCACACCCATGGCACATATTTATAGTGTCGATTCATGGCAAGATATAACTGGTTCATAATGTGAACAAGGGGACTTTTAAGGCACTTCCTAGCCCTTGACTAGCCTCCAAATTAGATTTATCTCAGATCTGAGTGTCAAATCGTGTTGGAGGTAGGACTGGAAGTGGTTGAGAGGCTGAAAAGATTCATAAATGTGTCGTTCATGAAAAGTGCACGGGTTTTCTTGTAGACAATCATGCATTCTACGCACAATTCACAATAAGGGTTGTGTTAGCCCACGCATTCCGCGAACAGTGTGTGCGCTTCCTTTGGTGAATTTGCGCACATTCATTTATGAACCAAGTATATAGTTTTATGCCCCTTTTTAATGGAGTTTGATGTTGTAAGTGCACTAATTGTTGATGGAACTGATGTCTTTCTTTAACCGTTTTTTTTAATGTTGCGGACGATTTTTCGGTGATAACAGATGCCCCCTGATGTGTGAGGTTAGGAGAATACGTATAACCGAAATACATCAATGTTTGTTTTGTTGAAGAGTGAAGAGAGAAACTACAAGAGTGATCCGCTGGAGGGAGAGGGAAAACTATGGGAACCAAACCTTTCTCTAGGAAGAAAATAAAATCTGTATACAAACGAGACGGGCATGCCCCATGCTCATGTCAAGAAACCAAAATGTGGGACTATAACTGAAGGTGTATGATGATGTAGATAGCTGCAGCACCCTCAGGGGCAGTTGATAACAAAAAACAACAGTTCTGAAATGGTGAACTAGTTCTGAATCGAGTATTGGATGATGATAATAAGTGTCGATGACTCGTAGGCATTGATGGCATAGAAAATTCAGAGGTCTTCGGATGGTATGGAAAATTGCAATGGTCGCATAGTAATACCCACCTTAACATGAGAATTTGTTGAAGTCGAATGTTATGTGGGTCAATAGAATTAGAAAGTGATGATGATTCTCTCTGTTTCATCCGAGACTCCTCATTAAAAAGGTAATGAGAGTCAATATATTTTCTCCCTTCTGGAAACTATGCTGATGTCGACAGGAAGGGAGACATGACATTAAGAAGAAAGGGGTTTCTTGAAATCCACTGAGTAATAGGTGATATCAGGTACTGACGGGTAACATGGAAGAAGTCAAGACACTATGGGACTCAGGATTTCCCTTGATTGGGATTTTGAAGGATGATTGGAAGCAACCGTAAAACTAGATCTAGTGTCAGGGGGACAAATAAACATGGGGTTAAACTGTGTTGGAGGCTGAAAAAGTGGGCAAACTCAGAGATCGTGGTTACATGGATTTGGGATACTCAGGGTTTTTCAACAATGTCTATATGAAAAAGGGTGGATGCCCCGACCAAGGGAGACATAGGTTACATTGCTAGGTAAAAGACAATCATCGGGGATGATGATTAAAAAGCTATGTATATGCTGAAAAAAAGGGCTTTATACAATTACCAAATGAATACAGAATAATGTAGGTTGAGTATACAGATACAAAAACAGGTGCCCTAGTGAAATATGGTTTGGCTTGTTTAGGGAACAAGTTTGTGAAAGAGAACTGGTGGAGGGTGGGGGCCTCATGGGTGGGTTTCTCTATTAGGTAAATGGATGGAGGACAATCTATAGATGGGAAAACTGATGGTGGATGAGATGGATGGCTAATGGAATTGCGAGGGCTCAGTCAACAAAACCAAGTGTAGGAGGTTATGACCAGAGAGTCCATTGGGAAAGTTAGCAATATGATAAGAAGAAGTATGGGGTTCATTCTCAGAAGTGAAAAAACTATCGGGACTCCCAATCCTAGGGGGTGAAAATAACATGAGTGTCAAATTTCCAAGGGGAACTATGAATGGGACAACTCATGTGGGGGAGAGTGCTATCGATTAACAATACCAAAATGTGGTAGAGGTAAAGGTACTGCAAGGCTGGATGTAGGGACCCTAAAGGAAAATGTCAGAGGGTGTGACTGGGGTATGCAATTGTTTATAGAGGGAGTAATTACATGCCAGTGTCAAACATATACCTGAAGGGGATGTAAGATTTCTTAACAAGTACCTGCACATAAAAAGATAAATACTCGACGTGAACAATATATGATGATAAAAACATATAATATCTATTTGATAAAACTGAAAGTGAGCATGCGTGCCTGAACGTGGCATGAAAAAAATGCTCCTCGGGGAAGAAGTGTAGATGATAACCTGGGGGATATGAATGCGAAGATGGCTTGATTAGGATCTTGTGGTCGGGAATGGTTAAGAAAACAAAGGCTCTGGGCTTCTGTACCATAATGTGGAAGTTGGGAAAAGGGCTTATATATGGATGGTGGGACTATAATGCCAGCTCATTTGCACTGATACTATTGGTGATCTGGTGAGAGTGCAATGAGGTGATTTGGAATATTATGGGAGCTTGGAGCTACCGATCAGGCGATTGCGAGAGATAGGTTAGTGGCCTTATCATTCTGTACTTTGTGAATTTGAGGGAGGGTAGTTAGGGGTTGTACAGAGGACCGTACATGGTGTTTGTAAGGGTAGGTTCCCAATAGTGCATGGGAAAAAGGTGAATACTCGCGCATGGGTGCGTGGGTAGGAGTCTATTTCCCGCACATTATGTGCGAGTTTATCTCAAACAGTCGTGCATTCATGAATGCACGACTATTATGGGGAAACCTGCACATATGGGCACATGTGATAGGCATACATGTACACATTGGATGCACTCTTGTCAAACAAACAATTGTGCACTTATGCGTGGCTATGGGTGTGACAGTTGTGCATTAGTGCGCATATGTATGATTAACAATCATGCACAGATGCGCGACTGTATTGGATAAAGATGCACACTTTGCGTCGGCTCATGGATGTATTCTATTTTTTATTTTTATTATTTTTTGATGTATGAGGTAGCTCATTTGGTGTTTCTAGGTGAATGCAGGTGATCAACAAAGTTGGTGACGATGTCGATCCACTGGTGAGAGTGAGACTGGGACCATTTGAGGGAGGTTGTGAGGGAGAAACCAATAATGCGTAGACACTTGGAAACCTATGGTTTGTTGAAGTTCTTTGATTGTACGTTGCTACGATCACATGAGTTCCTATTGTAGTTTCTGATTCAAATGTGGTACAGGGTGAGCAGTTGACGTTCTCTGCAACAGAGGACATATATTTTCTGATAGGACTCCCATTCTGGGGGAGGGCATTGGCGGATGATCCCAATCTTCTAGGGGGGGATATGGTAGATACTATCACGACGCGACATTGTTCGGGTCTAAACCCTATGTTGGGCTCAATAGTGCATGTTGAGGCCCTAGATGATCTGCTGATAGAGTGCATAAAGACTGTGGTGGTGAGGATTTATGGATCCTTAGCCACTCACCGGATCACAGGTGGGAAGATGAGAGTGGTCGAAGAGGTTTTGGTTGGTGAGTTGTTTGCATGGGATGTGCTAATGCAGACCTAGATGGTGTCCCAACTGAACCGATGTCGACGTGCCGATTTCGGTGAATTTTCTTTTGGGTCATTTTTGGTTGCGTGGTTCTTGGAGAGGGTGCCACTATTGTGCCCTTGGGTTTTATTGGTCCCAACGTCACAGAGAGAGCCTCGTTTGATGTGGTGGGTGCATGTTTTAGCCCAACATGGTGGGGGGGGGGAGGGTGGCCATTACTTTACGACCACGGTTGCTCGAGTGTGGCGGGAAATTCCACAGGTTATTTTACAGTTTCCATACATTGGTATGGACTACAAACATGATCCAGACACAATGCTACCTTCTAGGGAGGACTGGGATCAGAGAGGTATGGGTGTTATCTGTCTTTTTGATTTTGGTAGATAGCGTTGATCAGAAATGTGTATGGATGTTGACACTATATTTGGGTTGTTTTACAGATGTTGGACCCCAGGTTCGGGAGGCTTAGATTGTCTGGGAGCTAGCTTGACAAGAGCTAGCAAAGGCGAGGGTTGGGCAGAGGCGTCGACGAGATGATGCCAGTGTAGGAATATCAAGAGAGCCATAGGGGGATGCTGCAACAGTATTATAGGATCTGCATCACCGATTCAAGCGGGTCCTACATGGGGTTCTAGAGGACGTATGGGCCCATATCCAGGATGAAAAGGTATTGGACCAGTGTGTAGGAGTACCAGCAAAGTGGTGGGCGCTAATCCACAGGGAAGTGGTAGTGGGGGAAGCTATGAAGAGTCGATTGCCTCCTGGAGCTAGAGTGCCCCTAGCTAGTGGGGTACCTTCGGATGACAAGGGACTTGGGGGGGGGAGCTCTAGGGGCATCATGAGTGATGAGATGATATGTATGGGTTTGTGGGCCTGATTTTGTATAGGGTAGTTGATACTCAATTTTGTAATCATAGTGATGATGAGACTTATGAGCCTATGGGTAGATTTGTATATATATTTTTTGTAAACAATGATGACCTTTTTGATATATATAGTGGATATATTGATGATCATTCTTGTCTCTGTATTTTATGTTTATGGTTGTGATGTATTTTTCTATCTATGATAGATATATTATGTTATGTATGTGATGTTTTTAATGTGATAAATGCCAATCCAATACTAGGTTAGCCATGTGATCTGCTACTTGATTGAGGTTCCTAGGAATATGTGAAAATGTAATAGAATCAAAGTTATGAGATAGGAGTCTAACTTGCAAGTATTTGTAGAAGAGGCAAGGATCGTGAACATGATACACATTGTTGAGTTGTAGGACGACGAGATGGGAATATAACAAAACACTAAGGTGACGAATGTGGTGGTGACTGGCCTCGACGAGGAGACTAATGACATTGTCATATTCATCTTGGTTGTTGGTGGTTGGACCTAGGCATATGCCACTGGAATGGAGTATCACATGTGAGGGGGTATAGATGGCCCAAGTAGCCGAAGCGAGATTCTGGGTCCAATAGTTGGCACCATCATCGTAACCAAGGCGGTAGGATGATGGATGATACATCTTTCAACAACACGTGTGATAGATGAGACATGAGGAGTGGTGGCTAATGTAAAAAGAAGACTAAAAACTCTACAAATGTGTATAAGGAGAGACCTAAGGTAGGGGGGCTATGATTAGGCATAAAACTTCTTCAAGTACAACCCTGTTATGGGTTCTTTGAGGGGGGAGCCTTCTGGAGAGGCCAATATGTAGGTGCCTTTACTGAGGCAATGTTGGATGATGAAGGGGCCATGCCATAATGACTCGAATTTACCATGGCGGAGAGTGTCGTGGGAGATATCATAGGCTAACATGAGATCACCTTCATTGAGTGAGTGAAGGTTGACATGGTGGTCAAAGGTGGATTTGGATCATTTTTTAGCTGCCTCGTTGCGTTGTAATGAAGATCGACGGTCTTCATCAAGGGACTCTAAGGTCAGCAGTCGCTGCTCCATTGGAGCAGTGTCAGGTAGGAGGTATATGGAAATGCGTAATGTGGGAATTTCTCACTCGATAGGGAGTGTGTCTCCGATCCTGTGGACGAGGTGGAATGGTGTAAAACCGGTGGCAGTGTTGACTGCCGTGCGATAGGCCCATAAGGTAGAAAACAACATATGATGCCAGTTGGTCTTATGTTTGTTAACGGTGCATTGTAGCATGGTTTTGAGGATTTTATTAACAACCTCGACTTTCCTGTTGGACTGAGGGTAGTATGGGGAGGAAAATTCATGGGTGAATCCTAACTTTGAGGAGAGTTCTACAAAGATATCATTCTCAAAGTGTTTACCATGATCGAAAATTAACCGTTGTGGGACTTCGAAACAGGTAATGACATGGTTAAAGAAAAAATGTGTTGATATGTTAGTAGTGTTGTTAAATGTGGGCATGGATTTGGCCCATTTGGTAAAATAATACACTACCACCACAATGTACTTGTGTCCATTAGTGGATGGAGGATGGAAATTCATGAAGTCTATGCCCCATTTACAAAAGGGATCGACCGTGATGACTGGGTGTAGAAGAGCTGGTCGAGCTCGTGCTTTGTTTGCATAAAGATAGCATTTAGCGCATCACTTGACAACATGGATGTAGTCATGAAACAAAGTGGGCCAAAAATATCATGGTCGAATGATTTTTTGGGTAGTAGACATACCTGAGAGGTGACCACCGCAAGTGTCGTTGTGGCAATCATTAAAGACTGTGTCGGATTCATCGATGGTAAGACATCACCAAAGGATGGTATCGACCCCGTGTCGATAAATAATGTCTGCGATGAGGAGGTATCGAGGAGCCTGATGATGAATACGTCGATGGTCATCTATAGAGAGGTGAGATCCTAATTTTTTTGTACAAAGGTAGACGAGAAGGTTTCCATACCAGGGGTCATCTGAGGAGATGAAGAAGAGGTGTTCATTGGGGAAATATTAATTGATGGGGGAAGCTTTGGTGTCTGAGGGAAAAACCGTAATGAGTTCGGCTAGGACGAGAGATTTCTTGCTTTTGGGAGTGGAGAAATCTATATCGTATTCTTGAAGGATAAAAATCCATCATGCAAATTTTCTATTGATATGTCGCTGGCTGAGAAAGTATTGCATGGGGTTGGAATTGGCCATGACCTTGGTAGTTCGAAGGAGAATGTAATGCCACAGTTTTTGTACTGTGAGGACAACTGCTAACATGAGTTTTTCATCATGATTATATTTCAAGGGTGGTCCTGAAAGGTTTTTACTAATATAGTAAATCACATGTTCATGCCCATCATCACTAATTGGACGAGGACTCCTGCGACTGAAACAATACAGGTTGATAAGTAGAGGATGTAATCGTGATCATATTCTGGGGGGATAATCAAAGGGGCGTTGGATAGGGAATATTTTAAATCATCAAAAGTTGTTTGAGCATGTGCATCCCATTGAAATGGGATATTATGGCGCAATAAACAGAGAAAAACATGTGTGTGAGTGGCATAGTCCAGGACAAAGTGACGTAAAAAGTTGGCTTTACCTTGTAGGCTCTGCAGTTGGCATAAATTCCTAGGTGGTGGAATTTACGTGATAGCTTGGACCTTGAGGGGGTCCAAAGTAATGTCGTGTTGGGAGACAATGAACTTGAGGAGGCACCTGACAATGATGTAGAAGACACACTTGAGGGGGTTCAAGCGGATATTATATTGGCAACATTGTTGAAAACTGATGAGTAAGTCATCTAAATGTTGGGTTCGCTTTTTGGATTGAGCAGTGAGGTTGTCCAAATAAGCAAGGATGATGCGAGCAAGATCATGAAAAATGTAGGTCATGTCCCGTTGGAACTTAGCACCGACATTTTTGAGCCCAAAGGGAATGACGCGATAGGCAAAGTGCCCCAAGGGGTTGTAAACACAATTTTGTACTGATCTGTTGGGTGGATTTGAATTTGATTGTATCCAGAGAACCCATCCATAAAGGACAGCGCCTCATGTCTAGAAAAATCATCGATTATTTGGTCGATGAAGGGGTTGGGAAGTTGTCTTTGGGACAAGCATGGTTGAGGTCATGAAATTCTATGCAGACATGAATAGTTCCCTGTTTTTTGTTGACAACGACAGGGTTGGAGACCCAATAAGTGTACACAATGGGGTAAATGAACCCGACAACGCGTAATTTGTCAATTTTGGCTTTGATAGCCACAACTTTGGATGGGTGGAGGGGGAGTTTCTTTTGATGCACAGGGGCAATATCCGGCCATGTGTCGATTCGATGTTCGACTATAGAAGGATCGAGGCCAGGCATCTCCATATATGACCAGGAAAAAATATCCTGGTATTCCTGAAAGAGAGCTTTGTAAGCAATGATTTCTTTAGGGGAGTATGCGGTGCCAATGGTGATCTCTTCTATGATGCCTCGTTTAATGTAAATGCCAATTTTGACTGTGGGAGAGATGTTGGCCATGTTTTCTTCTTCAAAGGCATTGGGGGCAGGAATAGGTTTTTTGAACCATTCAATATGCCCCAGAGGAATAAAATCCTTGGTGACAACCTCAGTATTCAACAATTAAAGGAAACTGGTATGTGAAATGAGCAATTGAGTCACATAGAGCACAAGGAAATCTCATTCGCTCGGGGACTGATGAAGAAATATAACGAATGTCGGTAATGTGAGCATCAATAAGGAGTTCCTGAGAGGGCTCTGATAGAGATGCGTAGCGTACTGCAGCTAGTGTTTGGTGGAATTGAGGTGGAGTTGAGAAATGATGAGTGTAATAGCCATATTTTGAGAATATGGCACAAGCAAAATTGGTTTGTAACCCTTTCTTGCATGTGGTTGAGGAATCCGTAGTAGCAATGGAGGTACTAGGTGAAGTGGAAATCAATGGGGTTACTTTAGGGAGTTGGATAATATTGCGTAACTCGGGAAGAGTAGAACACCTGTTAGCAGGGTTTCCTTCTCTTTCTCATAGGGCACAAGGAGGTTCAGCTCAGGGAGGGAGTGGAGCTATGGGTCATTCTTCCTTTGTCTGCCCCCAGTGGTAGTGGTGTTTCCTCCAATTAGGGGTGGGGGTTGTGTGGTAGGAGCATGTACTAGAATCTTCATCGGTAATCCCTCTGCCTAAGGAAGGAGAGATGGTGTAGGAACCATAAAGGGTGGATGGAGATACCATACAGGGATGGTGATAACCATGTTGGGAAGGGTGAGGGTAGCATCTACCTAGAATGCTTGGACTCCAAGTGGGGGGTAGAAAAATGGGATTTGGGTAATGG
>ML777845.1:374995-386592 GCA_009831015.1 Picea engelmannii | reverse complement strand
TTATATCTTTGAATGATGGAACTTTGATGTGAGGAGGGGAATCAGTGAGAGAGGTATTTTCTCTGATATCTATTCCATTTGAGGAAACTACACACACTTGTGTTGAAATAGATGATTTTAGGAGAGGTGGTGCTCCATGATAAGTTCCTAACAAGGATGGGTCTTTGATAATTCCAGAGCCAATGTCGATGACTGGAAAAACATCTGAGCTAGCGTGGACAAGAGGGAGAATGTTATCAATGTTGGTGGAATGATTAGGCTCGTAATGTGTAATTTGGTCAATGGTGACAATTTTCCCATTATGGGGGAACATCATTGTACGAAACACATAAGAGGATACCTCCTTCATAGCATACATGTAGCTACGTCCGAAAAATATATTTTAATCAAGTGGGGCATCAATAAATTCAATGTCAATCATGATGGTTTTTCCCCCAAGTTCTACGGGGACATTTTGGAACATCCCTTTAAGGGATGATGGGTGACCATCATAAGCTCTCAGGGTGATGGCATATGGTACTGGATCAGGTGAGACAAGTTTATTCCATTCTACTTTGGACATGATGCATGTGGATGCACCTTCATCGATGATGCACTGATGAACTGTGATGTTCCAAATATTAACTAGTAGCTGAAAGGATACCAGAGTGGGGAGGCGTGGTTCTTCACTATCTAAATCAAAGGTGATTAGTCTAGTATCAGCTAGGTCGACTGCCCCCAAGGCGAAAATCAAGGATTTGCACTCTGATGGACAGGTTTGAAGGACCTCCAAAATAGACATGGCTACATGAGACTGTGCTAAGTCATCGACCAAACTATAGTTATGGTCTTCCCTAGAATGAGGGTTATGTACATTATGTCATAAAGGTATGTGAGGTATACGAGGATTTGGTCAGTGTTAGTACATGGGATAATCAATGGTTGTCCTAATGTAGCTAGATTTGTTTATGAGGTGGTTGGGGTAGAGTTGGGAGGCATTTCATATTGATGGCTGCGTGTTTGCAAAAGAATCTCTCCTCCGCTGGTATGGAGGATATTGTGATCGACTGGATTTTCGGGTTGGTTGGGACCTAGGGTTTGATATTACCCCATTTGTAGTGGGGTACAGTTTATCTCTTGTTGGGTATTCAAAACACCTTGGTGTGGAATGGGGTTTTGCAAAAAAACTGGAGGTGGTGGTTGCAAATAATGTTGTGGGGGAGGTTGAGGGGTAGGTGGTGTCAAAGGGCGTTGTGTGTTCATGGATTATTTCATCCGTTTGTAATCGACAATTTGGGGGAAGTGGTGAGTATAATGTCCATACTCACCACATAGGGCGCAAGGGAAGTTAGTTCTAAGATTTTTTTTCTTCCCTTTTTGTGGTTGATTATTATTGTTTCCCCCTTTAGGGTTCTGGTTTCTTTGTTTTTGGTTGCCCCCAGTGAGACGATTTTGTTGGGGGTTATTTCCTCCTATTCTCGGGTTATTATTGTTTTGATTTTTTCCTTTCTTATTGGAATTATTTGGCTGATGAGTTGGATTTTTCGTATTCAACTGTTCAAAAGCATGAACTTGTTGAATGGGAGAGGGTTGAACAAAGTTAACGCAAGCATGTGGTTGTCCTAGTGGAGAAGCCACTGGCTAGGGAGGACTAGGGAATGGAGAATATGGATCGTTTTATGGAGATGATCCATATGGAGTATATGAAGTTGAAGTACTTCCACTACTTTTGGGATTATATACAGGGGTTGGGGGTGGACCCGTACTTAATTGAGAGACCAGATGTATCAAGGGTACCGGTGGGGGTCCCCCAAACGACGGAGGGGGAATAACAAGATATGATTGTTAGTGAGTCAGAGGAGGGTAATAATACATCCCTCCATATGGTTGAGGATACTAATTTACACCATAAGTAGGTGATGGGTGGCCGTAAGGTTTGAGGCGTGTCATAGAACCAATCAACCCATCTGCAGTGTGAAAAAACCTAGGTTTGTCCTGGCCAAATGATAGGGGTCTGGGTGCATCATGAAAGGTTGTGTACAAGTAACATGATTGGGCATATATGAGGTTGAATTGTTGGTCCTTGTTGATGGCTTCTTCTTCTAATTGAGGAAAAGTGGATGCTACATCTTCGATAATCACCAAGATAAGTGATTTAAGAAACCAATTGAGGCATTGTTCTTTGGTGTTTTCCGCTTTACACAAACTACGTCGCCGACGCCATTCATGGATGTGGTCGAAGATATGGATAGCAGTGGTTTGTTTGAACTTGGAGAGAAGTTCTAAGTCATTTTTATGACGAACTGGTAATTGAAAAAAGGACAAAAAGGCCTTGGCCAATGAGTCAAGGTCATATGGGACCCTGATTTTTCGTCCACATACCATTTGGATGATGAACCAATGAGGTTTATTTGAAATAACCTCAAGAGGATGGCATCATCCATGGTGTTGTTTGAATATTACCATAAGTGGAAGGTCATAACATGGTTGGCGAGGTCTTCCCCTGGTTTTCCTTCAAACTTCATAATGTATGAAGGCAATTTGGTAGGCATATTGGGCCAAGTGGCATCATGTAAAAGGGGGTCATTCATGAGTTTGTTTAAATCGGGAATGTTGATGGATGCCAAGTATGGAAAAGGGGGATTTGGCAGAGGATTAGTTCCAACCATTGTGTGTGTAGGTAGTGTACCTGTCCCTTGAGAGGGATTTGGTGGGTTTGTACTTCTTCCTTGAGAAGAAGTTTGACCCTCGCCTCCTTGTGAAGGAGAACCAATAGATGGATTGCCTTGGGTATTTGACCCAAGAAAAGTGGAACCAAGTAAAGATGATCCCAAAATAGTAACACTCATTGGGGTGTGAGATGGTGGAGCTGGTGAGTTGGCAAGACTAGGGACTCCTCCTAGAATAGGAGGGAGATTCTACAAGCGTCTATAATGACAAGGATTCTATGGTTCCCCTATGGTTCTGACTAGCAAAGTGAATGTGTGCCAATGGTGACAAGAGAGAAATAAATGAACAAGTGCTCTTTATATTTTTTACCTTCACAAAATAATATAACTAACAATTGCATGTAATCAAATGATCATCATACATAAATCAACTGTAAAATAAATAAGCATGTAGATAGGTTGATTTTTTCTGTGTGGGGGAAAAAAGAACAAAAATAAATGCTCGCGTCCTAAAATACCTATCATCCTTCCTCTCAATTTAGCACTGGGCCTTCCAATAGAACTTGATAGTGGGGTCTTAATCCACTGGAAGAGGAACTATTGAATGTTGAAGTAGTCAGTTATAATGAGGGGTAGAGGGTGCATATCCCGAAAGAGATGGTGACATTTCTCAATAGCCACACAAAATCTGACCAAGGTGTGATTGCAGTCCACAACCACCACCTAGGTAGATATCCTATGTTTGGCCACTAAGTACCTTGATCAAAGTGAAACATTTTTATTTTCAATCTAAAAAATGGGTCACAGGATGGATACCCTCACAAGAGTTGGGTGACTCAAGAAGGGATGCGCAAAACAACCAGACCTCAACCTTCGACCCTTCATGGGTATCTCCCTGCCTTATGGTATAGGAACACTTGACGTGGAGGATTTGAAATATCCCTATTCTCAACTTCTATTGTTTCAAAATGTGAGAACCTGATAATAGGGGGTTATTTAGATGCCTACCCCTAAGATCCTACCTAGACTAAAATTTTATTTTAGGCACCTCCTGTGGAGGAAAATTTAATGTGTTCTTAGAAAAGTTTTAGATGGAGTGGGCTGAGAGATTGGGGTCATGGACCAACTTCGTTTGGATTAAATTGGTGTGGAAAATTTCTAAAGAAGTAGTTGGATCTTTCGGAGTTCCTTTTGAAGTACTTTATGGGTACTTAAAAATAAAGCTTACTTCGAGATCCACTATTCTAATATAAATTATGCTTGTGATGAGTGGCTTTGTGTGCAAGAAAGTGAAAATTGTGCAAAAGATTTTTAATAAGTTAAGTGTAAGATTGTAGCATGTGGACTTCCTGTGGTCCTTACAAATATTCTTACCTAGCTTACTAAGTTCTTTGGTACAACCTTGCAGAATATTTAAAGCCCTAGAGAACTAGCAATGTGGACATATGGGTCCTTACTTGATCCTTTAAACTCCCTAGAATGTTTTCTATACTATAAATTTTTTTGAAAGTATCCTAGGATTGTAGACATGTGGGCATGTATGGGCCCTTACTTGATCTTTTAAACTTTCCTAGAGTGTTGTCTAGACTAAGAAATATTTTTAGAAACTAGCCTAAGATTGTAAACATGTGGGCATGTATGGACCCTTACAAAGATTTAAGATAATTTTCAAAACTAAAGAGGTACCCTAAGGGGTTATTCCCTCTCCTAAGGATTTTTTAAGGGAGATAAAATTTCCTTTCAACCACCTTTTCTGATTCCCTAGATCACACTTCGGTGTGGGGGAAGAGCATACTTGGGGGTTAAAATTGATTTCTAGTCCCAAATTATTTGATTGTGTTTGTAAAAGCAATAACCTTAACTCAAAGTTTTAAATGCCAAATGAGCCATCCATGTGGAAACAAAGAAAAGAGAAGAATTGTGATTCTTTTTACCCCAATGTTCTTATGTTAGCTAACATTTCTTGTAAGAAAGGACTCTACTTGAAGTGTGATTTATTTACAAAGTGCGGGAAATTAAATCTGAAGGCAAGGGGCCCTCAAACCAATCAAAAAACCCTTACAATTTGCAAAAACCTGAACTTGTGCACATGCTGTAGGTTTTTTAGTCGTGCCAAGCGCACAAAATGCGCATAATGAATGGGTTTATGAAGGCTCTTACACACACAACGTGCAGAGTGTGCATAATTCACGTCTGTGTATTTCGAAATCCGTGCACTTCTTATCACGCGTCGGGAAAGAAATTTCGAGATGAAATTCTCTTTCCTTAGCTCTGAACTCTGAATTTGGAAGACTAGAATAGGCTGGTTTTGGTACCTTCATAGCCAAACAATTAGAAAGAAGTGATCCAAAGACTTAAATAGGGAAAAATTTGATTCGCAATCCCCAATATGGTCGCCAATATGTTGTGTTGGTTTTGTCACATGGGTGAGCAAAAACACAACACTTACTTTCCTAGTTAAGTCAGCTAAACAAGACATAGAGTTGTGAGTTGATTAGATAATCAAACATACATGAAACAAAGAAATAAAAATAAAAGGAAACAAATGTTAGAAAAACTTGCAAGAACTAGAACTATGAAAAATGAAAATGACAATCATATAGCTACCAATGGATCAATGTATTGATAGGCTAGCATCGTAGAGAAACACATGGACTTATGAATCCCTCTTCCTCTTTGGGAGGGATCTTGAGTTCCCTAATAGAGAGATCTTCTCTTCATACAACAGAAAGTAACAATGGTGAAGAAATACAATGTCAATCCTCTCAAGACGTGAGTGGAATGGCCCTTGTTATAGTGCTTGAATGATTCAAAGAGAAATGAGGATTCTCCAAGAAGAGTTCTTGCAGCATAACAATACCTTGAAATTATAATTTTTCTAGCACACCCATGGCACATATTTATAGTGTCCATTCATGGAAAGATATAATTGGTTCATAATTTGAACAAGGGGCCTTTTAGGGCACTTCCTAGCCCTTGACCAGCCTCCAAGATGGATTTCGCTCAGATATGAGTGTCAAATCACGTTGGATGTTGGATTGAAAGTGGTTGAGAGGCTGACAAGATTCATAAATGCATCCTTCATGAGAAGTGCACGGGTTTTCTTGTAGACAGTTGTGCATCCTGCGCATTCTGCATAATTAGGGTTGTGTTAGCTCGTACATTCCATGCACAATGTGCACGCTTCCTTTGGTGAATTTGCGCACATTGATTTATGAACCAAGTATATAGTTTTATGCCCTTTTTTGATGGATTTTGATGTTGTAGGTGTAGTAATTGTTGCTGGAATTAATGTCTTTCTTTAACCGTTGTTTGTAATGCTGCATACGATTTTTAGTGATAACACACACCAAATATTTATTTCCCTTTACTACAAATCCTTCAAGTTGTTTTATGTAGATTTCTTCTTCCAAGTCCCCATGTAGGAAAGTTGTCTTCACATATATCTATTCTATTTCTAGATCAAATGTTGTATCCATAGACATTAGTACTCTAATGGAAGTTAATTTTGCAACAGGGGGAAATAATCTCATCGAAGTCGACTCCTTCGACTTGGGAATATCCTTTCACTACCAGTTGAGCTTTGAATTTATTGACTTGACCTACTGCATTCATATTCTTCTTGAATACCCATTTGCCATCGCCATGATTTATTCCACTAGGTAACTTGATTAAGTCCCATGTCTCATTATTGTGCAAGGATTCCATCTCTTTGACCATGGCGTCCTTCCAGAGTTTTCCCTCTACTGAGTCGACTAGCTCCGTGACCAACCTGGACTCATTGTCGATGGCAGTTAACACAAATGTAGAACGAAAGTTAGGCAGAATATACCTTTCGACTGGTTTTCTTACTCTTTTTGAACTCCTCAAGGCTCCTCCACCATATCAGAAATTCCAATGATATCCTCATGTGTCGTGGCTAGTATAGGTGATTGAGAAGATGAAAAATGTGGCTTGCTCATCATAGGAAGCTCATCATCTATATTCATACATGACTTCTTGGAAGCCATGTCTACACCCATAGGCAGGTCATCCAACTTCCTAATCTCATCATGTCTAAGTGCCAACACATATGAATCCTCACAAATGTCACCACTATGCTGAAGTGTTGAATCCTCAACATTACCTAATGGGGAAGATGAAGGATATGCACTATCATCATGTCCATCCAACTATCCATCAAATGCACAAGAGCCACTATCCTTATTAGACTGCTCTAAATAGGCATCTATGGTTTCATTCACATGCATCTCCTCATCCTCATTGTCATAGCGCGCCTCAACAATGTGCACCTTCCCTTTACCCCTGCATCTGTGATTTGGCTTCCAAGGCACTTTACAACTGTAGCAACTCTCCCTGCATCTAATGGATGTAGGCTCCATCTATTCTCATGTCAATCCACTCATTGGTAATGATGTATCTACATCCTTATCTAGTTTTCCCCTTAGGCTGGCAGGAAAACCAGCTTTGATACCACTGTAATATCCTTGATCCAGCTGATCTGGATATCTACTGTTGAACTACGGTTTTTCTACTAAATCTGATACTCTAGGGGTTTCTTACTACATTTGAGTAATTGGGTGAATATGCTCATTTGATTTTACATGTTTGTTCTAGTTTATTATGTGTTTAGCAATGTAAAACAATACATGCGAAATAAGGACAACACAGCTCACTGATATATATAATGTTGGAAAAAGCAGGAAAATACAATAAAGACTGGAAGTAGATATGATAATCGTCAGTTAGATATCATGGATCCTCACTGGAATGAAAAATAATAGATAAGAAATACTTGTGACCAGAAGAACAGGCATTGGTCTACGCATGCACAGATAGATCGACAAAAAGCAATCTGGCAGCGCACGGTTACTGCTGTAGAATTTGGAAAACTCGCCCTGATGGAGATACCCGTTGGAATGAGCTGGAAACTATCTCAAAAGATGTGCCTTGGCATCTAGAATGATCTTGATGAATTTTTGACTGAAGATCCGACCTTTGAGGCTCTGGATGTCACCCTCTGGGGGTTTGCGCACCTCATGGGATCAATGAATGCGCCCTACAGATTCCACTGGAGAAATATGATGATGTATAGATCAAAATGATCGTCCTGGTCTCCTTTTTAATGGGTCAGAATGGATTCCTCATATCTTCCCTAGAATGTCCCCTGGAACCCCAAATGTTCTTCCTCAAGAGTTGTGCCCTAAATAACTTTTTTCCACTTTCCAGAATATTCCACCGTTGGAAAACGATGACATGTGGCTCAAAAGGTGCACCCTGGATAACTCTCTAATGGGTCGTAAGGAATCGGCCAAATCTGAACTGTCATAAGAGATCGCACAAACCCTCTCTCAAACACGTGCACCCTCACTAGATGAGTTGTGCAATCACTGAACTGGACACTGTAATGCACCATGAAATACCTGGATGGTATCTTTGATAGTATAGGGTGTGTCTCTCAACACCGAAACTGATCAATGGTGGTGATTTCCTCCAAAAATCCACAAAACAACAAGGGGGTCAATTTCCTCCTCCTCTGTAAATACCTCAACATCAAATCATAACATAGCATATCGAATTAGGTTGCTTTAACCTTCCTTTATAGCTTCCCAAAACCCTAATTTGTTGTTTACCTTTTCCCTCCAAGTGACTTTTAATTTATTTTATTATTCCTTGATTAAATCACTTAATTAATTAATTAATTAACCATTTTACATCTAAAAAGTGATTTATCCATCCTAATGGCTTCTCCAACCACTAAAAGTCACTTCTCATCATCTTATCCTGTAATTCTCTTCCTCCGGATTCCGATGAGCTATTACACTAAGAGGTTTATCCAAGTAATATGCCCATTATGACCTTCTTAGTGTATTTAATTAAGATATGACCCATAATAACTCAAAATTACAAAAATCATTGGAATGCAACGAAACCAAAGACCAGTTGTGCGGAATGGATCCTGATGATGAACGATGCAAGTCGAGCCCAAATAAACCCCTCAATATCTCTCGAACTCTCTATCACCCCTATATGGCTACTCGAGTAGGCATAACACTCTGAAATGTTGTAATGTTATAATGTCCCAAAATGGGAAAATTACAACCTCATTTTGTACTAGACAACTTGAAATTTCAGTTGGGAAGAGGTGTGCACTGTATAAACTGGGCAAGTGCACAAGTCTGGGAAGCAACTACAGTCGACAACTACTGCAATTTGTATTCTAGGTTTAGGCTCGAACTTTATATTGGTTATGGTTGGACTTTCTGATCAGTCTTGTTTGTCTTTATGCATTAGTCATGGTCGGCTATTGGTTTGCTTCCAGAATCATTCTTTGTCAAGGTTAAGGTGCTCGGGGGTGGGTTCATCCTATGGTTGGGTGAAAATATTGTTATATTGTCTATGGTTAAACGCGCACATCCATTACTTTGTAAAAAAATTAGGGTTTATATATCAAGTCATTATTCAGTCCTTGCATTTTTGTTTCTTTATATAGAAAATACAAAAACAATTACTCATTTTTCATTATGGCATTTGATCTTTTGGCTATTGAGTATTCATCATGAAATTTGTGGAAAGATTGCATCTTATTGAAATTGTAGAAGTTGGATTTTAAAATCTTACCATCTTTTGAGAAATTAATATTAAGACTTAGCACTTTATTCATATATTCATTTATTTGATATCATGATTCATAACATCATTAGTTTCACGACCACATCTCTTGAGTAAACAAAGACATTAAAAGTAGCGTTAATTAATTAAAATTGATTAGAAACGATTTTATTTTTCGAAGTACACAAACAAGATTAGGATATAGGGCCTTGGAATAGGATTTTGTGAGTAAACTTCTCCAAGGCTATTGAACTAAACATATGTGTCTGACTAAGGGAGTGGTGAAATAAATTGTTTAATTAGTGACGTCATGACGCTCCGCTCACATCAGAGTTAAGCATGAGATCACACAAAGTTGGTTCAGAGATATCCCTCTAATACCTTCTTAGCGTCAAAGATATTTTTGGGGATCTATTCGTATTTGGGGGTATTGCTAGTACCTTTACCTCCATGAGAGTAGGTGCTTTCAATATTTTAGGCTTATTTACCCTTCCCATATGGTGAAAATGACTTACGATTGTTCTCCTAAACATTAGTTATATCATGGTGGCTTTAGTTGCTTGACATAAGTAGCCACATAGGTTACTTGCAGTGGTTACTTTGTAGGTATTCTGAGTCAGATAAGGGTCAGATAGCACACAACCTTTATAGAGGATTACCTCTTTGGGGGGATCTGACTAATTGCGTTGTTAAGCCCATGAGGGCCCTTATAGTTGAGTATGATACCTCCGATCTTTTGAAGGGAGTCTTAGGCCCCTCTTGGGTGAGACATACCTACTCTAGTGAGGGAGGTCCCTTTTAATACATTATATCATGTTTGTGTGCATTTGGCCTTTTGTTTATTTTGGTGTGCTCTATGATTGTTAGTTGGCCCCATAATTTTGTTTTTTATATATCTAGTCTTGAGTCATCGTGGAGCCAGACTAGCCTCCTCGCTAGTCTCACCATTTGTTAAAGTTATCACTGCCCCTTGAGTGATCCAGATTATTTTCGGCATGAAATGAGAGAGGAGATATAATAAATAAATGAACAGAGATAGCTCAGATATCCAATAATATAACAGAAATGTATCAGAGATGCAACCATAAAAACAAAGATATAGTAATACACAATTTTCTATTAATGAGCAAAAATGTACAAAGACTGTAAAAATATCGAGTGAAAGACTTGCTAGAATGGTGGCAACTTATATATGAGAAGAGATGTGTTTGCTACTTGCATTTGCAAGAAGATGATTTTACAATGAGTCTCCAAATGTCTTTTTATCATAAATAAAATCCAAAACCCTAACCCTGAAAGATGAAAATCCAACAGTTTTGTGGACCCGGTTTTGGGTAGTTTGGTGTATCAACTTCCCCGGGGTGTAACTTTGGCATACGATCTATGTTTGGGGCGCACGATAGCTCGTTGGAAAGGTATCATTGAGGAGATTCATTATGGGGCATCAATTAGAGCCTTTGGATATAATTGAGAAGATATATCCCAAAAAAACTTCATTTAGTCCCTCAAATGTGTTGGGTATGTGTTATATTGTTTGAATGTGTGTGTGTGTGGGTGCGTCAGATACGACGACTGCATCCGACGATCCCTTCACCTAGGGCTCTGCTGTGTGCGTCGGGCGCTTTCCTAGGGGGGTCCCAGGGGGGGGCAGGTATGCCCCCCCTGGTTACGCGGAGCGTTCAGTACCGGGTGGTAGCCCGGGGCCGACGGGGTTTGGGGCAGCGCCCCAAGTATGCGCAGCGTTCGGGGCAACGCCCCGAAATTTTTTTTTGGGCGGTTTTTTGCTATTTTTAGCGGATTTTGCTATTTTTAGATTATTTGTAAATTAATCCCGGATTAAGGGATTAGGGTTTTGGTATCTACGGAATACCTAAAAACATTGTATATATTGTATAGAGAATGGTGAAATTCGAGATAATGAAAAAGAAAGGTTTTCCCGGTTGAGGGTTTCCGGTAAAGATCTCTGTGTATTCTGTGTATGAGCCATTGATTAATTTCTGTATTGCTTAAGAATATATATGCATTGCTTTACTTCGCAGGTTTAAAACTTACATGTGGTATCAGAGCACGTTTTTGGCTTCAGAGGGACGCCTTTGTTGCTGAGGGTTTGGCTCAGTCTTGATAGATCAAGTTTATCTTGGGTCTGGGATAAACCTGGGTTCAGTGGGAGCTTTTGCAGAGGAGATTTAAGTAAAGTAAAAGGAATGGCGATCTCATCTAGAATCGAGATAGAGAAGTTCAATGGTAAAAACTTTGAGCTATGGAAGCTCAAGATGGAGGACCTTCTTGTAGACAAAGAACAATGGATCGTTGTGGATCCTGGTACACAGCCTACTG
>ML777845.1:338248-362864 GCA_009831015.1 Picea engelmannii | reverse complement strand
CCTTCATTTTTAGTGAATTCCCTGAATTCAGTTTATGGTTTGATTCTCCCACTCCCTTGATGGGATATTGGTAATCATCTCCAAGTGTCACTTTCTGAGAAAAATTCTTTTCTGAGATACAAGAGAGAATGTTTCTTTGTCCCTTCATGTGCTTGGATGCACCACTATCAATGAGCCAAGTGTCCTCTCCAAGTGTTACAGATCCTGAGAGGGCCGAGATCAAGACATGGTCTTTGATCTACTCTCTTATCATCTTTGCGGGTGGCTCTTCATCTTCGACTACATGGGCATGGAGCCTCTTATGTTTTAACTCGTATTCTTCTCATCTGGCTGGAAAAAACTTCGCAATGTGTCCCATCTTGTCACAATGATAACATTGTACAGATGAGTAGTCCCTTTCCTTTCGTTGTCCTTTCTTCTGAAATCTCCTTGGATGAGATTCTTTATGATTGAATTTGTTTGACTATTGAGGCTCTTTATGAGTCTCCTTTTGGAAGAAGGGTTTCTTACTTCCTCCTTTGGTGTGAGTATATAGGGCTTGATCATCATCCCTTGCTAGTAACGCTTCACAATTCACTACTCTTGTTTCTTCTTGGATGCATTCTTCCCATAGACTATCAAACTTCAGTTTCTCCATTCTGGCACATATCGTTTGGATGAAAGCATCCCAAGGTCTTGTGAGAGCATTTAGGGCCGTCATTATGAGTTCGTCTTCATCTATGGTATCTCCAATAGCTTCTAGCTATTCTTTGAATTCTGAGATTCTGGAGAAGTATTCCTGAATCATTTCTCCTTTCTACATCCTTGTATTCTTCAGTTGAGTTCTAAGATTCAGCTTTCGGTTTATGTTCTTTCCTTCATATAGTTTGTTCAAGGCATCAAACATTTATTTCGAGGTCTTCTTAGATGACACATAAGGAATCAGGTGGTCTTTGATTGAATCTGCAATGATTCTTTTGGCCCTTATTGTGTCCCTTTGATGCTTTTCCTTTTCTGCAGCATCGGCGGGTTCCGGTACTTCTTCTTTGATGAATATTGCTAGGTCATTATCTTCAAGAATAAGGCCAATCCTATACTTCCAGGCATGGAAGTTTTCCACTCCTTCTAAATTGTCAACAAGCTTAACGCTTGTAGACATCTTTATGTGGAGCTAGGAAAATGATCGAAAAATGAAAGTGCTCAAAATAAAAAACTGAACTTACTAGGAGGTGCGCTTAGCTGAGGCGAGTAGCCTGATGTGTTTGGATCTGAGAAAATCCAACTTTTTCTCCTTCAAATTTGATTTGTGGATTTCTGGACTGGTGCTTCTGGTACCTCTGGTACTCTAGTACTTCTGGTACTTCTGGTACACTGGTTTTCTGGTACTTTTAGTACTTTGTGAAACTAGGGTTTCACTTTCTGGGAGATCCAGCCACTAAAAAGGTGTGCTGAGAGTTCCAAACTGATCCTTAGGGGAGGGCACACTTTTCTAGATGGTTTTGGGGCTGAAAATTTTCACCATAAAAAAGCCCTAATTTTCATGTACAACAACAGTGACGTTTTTCACTTGTGAAAGATGCTTCCTTCAGCTCGGCTCTGATACCATGTTAATGTTTAAGCCATTATTATAGTTGTTTGCATTTCATTAGATAACAATAGAATAATCCAAGATCACTGATAAATACACAATCACAAGAGACACAACATTTATCCCGGGAAACCCTCTAGGGGAAGAAAACCCAACAAAACGTCGACCAATTCACTACTTTTTGTCTTTGGTTCTCATCCAATTCTCTTTATTATGAATCTATTCATTTGAGACTATTTCAATGCACCCTCATGGGGGGTGCAGTGAAATGGTACATTGAGCTACCAGGGGGGACATACAGTACTTTTAATCAAATGGTGTTAGTCTTTCTCAACCACTTCAGTTGTTGATTTGTTATGATGTCGACATAGAACTCGTGTCAACCCTTCGCCAAGATAAGGCTACACAGATCTCAGACCATATCCAAGAGTGGCACAAATGGAAGAGGCTGACTAGAGCCTACATTATTCTAGAGTTTCTGTTGGAATGGTTCCTGAAATCCATATTGCCTTATATTTCCCCGGATGTTTCTACATCCGGGGTAACATTTGAGGAAGAAGCTATTTTCAAATCCCAATAACTGGACCTCATATATGCCAAGTCTGGGATGTTATATGAAATTATTCCTGACGCACTGAGGTCAAACTATGATCTGAGACAACAACCTAGGCCTCATGCCAATGGAATTATAGGATCTACAAATACTAAGCCTACAGACTTGGTGACGAACCAATTGAAGAATTTGTCTCGAAGCCAGTCTGTAGTAGGAAAATATTTGTCTTTGTCCTCCACTCCCACTCAGTTGGTGGATGTGCATTCTATACAGTCTTCGACCAACCCAAATGGTGACCAGCAACCAGGAGGGAATAGAAAGAAAGGACGTGGTAATAATCATAAGGGTGGGAGAAATAATAATAATAAACCCAAGGACAACACCAACCATGATATATTAAGTGTTAATGCTGGTGAGGGAAATAAAGAAAAGAGGAAGGTGAAGTTTCCATGTAAACTTTGTAAAGGTGATCACCTTACTCACTTATGCCCCAAACTTGAGGAATCTTCAAGGCTCTTGTCTCAACCACCTGATGTGCTAACTAATCCATTTCTACATTATCATCACTTGGCTTCGAGCTCCTCCAATTCCGTAAATGCGTCGAACGAGAATAAAAACCCCTTGACGCATGAAGGTGATTGTCTATGCATTAATATGGTCAAGTCACAGATTAACGTAGCCACTAGATCTTGTGATTAAAATTCTTCACAGACTATTCTATTTCCAGAGCCTCCCCCTCCTCCAGAAACACCCTTGTAGATCAAGAAGCCAGAGCCTTCGCCTCATATTCCAAAAGGAGTACTCAAACGCTCTACTCACAATCCTAATGCCAAAGCTTCCCATAAATATTTGATTGTTAGAGATTTGGTTCAAACCCATCGTGTGATGTCAGATTTGGAGGTGCTCGAGATGTGTCCTTCACAAAGGAACTCCATGTTATCTACGTTAGGATATCTAGACCTATGTGGCTCAAAGGTTATCAAGTTTAACGTCATGGATGTCCAGCCTTGCTTTGCTTACCGCGTGGCCTTTCAAATCCATGTGGATTACTCGAAGTATACCATCAAACGTATTGTTATTGATGAAGGCTCTACAACATGTGTGATGTCTTTAACCTGTTGGAAATCCATTGGTTCTCCAACTCTTTCTCAATATATGACTATGTTGATCACATTTGATGGTCATTCGTTTCAACCCCACAGAATTATTTCTGCTTTCCCGGTCCAGTTAGGTGGAAAGACAGTGGAGGTTCATGTCAAGGTTTTTGATGCACCCCTTGACTATAATTTATTGCTAGGGAATAATTGGAATTATTCCATGATTGTGGTCTTGTCGTTCATTTTCCACAATTTATTCTTTCCTCATGAAGGGAAAATTGTGACGATTGATCAATTGTCCTTTGCGCACACTAGTCCTAATGCATCAGTTTGGCCTTTGATCCCAATGATTTATAATTCTCAGCTGGTAACTGAGGATATTGATGTCAGAATGTATTCCTCTCTTATGGGTACCTTTGATTTCATGGAACCAATTCATCATATTTATACCATGTCCAATGAGTCTTCGTCATCAATGAGGTTCGTTCCTTTCCGAACTTTGCATTTTAACGACCCTTGGACCCTACCTTCCTTGACTCAGTCAGGAAAAGGACAGTCACACATTGGAATTGTTGTCACCATCAGCAACAGAGGTTGCGTATCAAGCTATTCTTAACACTGTTAGTGACCTGGATCCTGTCTCCTCACAGACGCACGAGGAGGATCCTATTCTCGAGCTCGTATGGGCCACCCAATCATCTTATTTACATGATTTCCTCCATGATACTTTACCTTCATATGAAGCCATATTAGAGGCCATGAGTGGTCATGATAGGCCATGGGATGATATGCATCATCTCTCTTCCTTTCTCCCAGAACTTGTGAGGATCAAGCAGGACGACTTTAGATCTACCCTGAGTGAGATGGTCAGTCATGTTATGGTTCCGCTAGATATGCATGGGGTTTATGCTGAAGGAAACATGGTGAATATTTCTCCTACCGTCTCGATCGACATCTCTTGAGTCCCTGGAAAGATTGAAAATGTATATATCGGTGCGGATTGTTCACCTGAAGAAATTCATATCTACATCAATATCTTCAAGGAATTTCATGATGTATTTTCTTGGTCATATGAAGAGATGCTAGGAACTGACCCTAGCATTGTTGAACACGAGATCAAGACTTATCTGAATGCTAGACCTGTTCGAAAACACCTTAGAGTTGTTAATCCTAGGAAGGCCTCTGCTATTAAGGCAGAGGTAGAGAAGCTACTCAATGTTGGTTTCATCTACCCAGTTCCTTTGACCGAATGGGTGTCCAACCCCGTTCTTGTGACTAATAAACAAGGAACCATCTATGTGCGTATGGATTTTTGAGACCTAAACAAGCATTGTCCTAAAGGCAACTTCCTCACACCTTTCATTGATCATATTCTCGATGAGTTAGTGGGAAGCAAGCCTTTTTCTTTTATGGACATATTTTCAGAGTATAATCAAATTCAGATCAAACCCGAGGATCAACACAAGATGGCATTTATTTGTCCTTGAGGTGCTTTTTCATATAGAAAAATGTCTTTCGGGATTAAAAATGTTGGAGAAACCTTCCAATGTGCCATGACCTTTGTGTTTCATGATCTCAAACATATTGTCGAAGCTTATCTTGACGATCTCGCTACTCATTCTCGCAAGAGAGTAGATCATTCCACTCACTTTCGACTAGTTTTTGAGAGATGTCGTTATTATTGCATATGTTTAAACCCTCACAAGTGCATATTTTTCATTAGGTCTAGCCATCTTTTAGGGTTCTTAGTCTATGAGCATGGGATCATGGTGGATACTATGAAGGTTGAGGTAATACTTTGATTTCCTCCCCCGCGCAACATAACACAACTTCAGGGTTTACAGGGGAAGGCTAACTTCTTATGTTGGTTCATAGTGAACTATGCCAACATAACTAAGGATTTTGTGTGTCTTTTGAAGAAGGACACTTTGTTTATATGGGATGAGCGAGCCCAGGAATCCTTCGATGCTCTTAAGAAATCCTTGGTATTGGTGCCTCTATCGAAGCCTCCTTACTATAGTAGAGATTACTTTATTTATATCGCTATGTCTGAAGGGATGGTTGGTATGGTTCTAGTTCAGGAAGATGATGAGCTCCATGAGCACGTTTTCTATTATCGTAGTCGAAATGTAATTTGTCCCGAGCTTAAGTACTCTCACGTCGAGAAGTTATCCTTAGTATTCGTGAATGCAGTTCAGAGATTTCGACATTAAATATTTCTCTACAAAACTACCGTAGTTGTTGACATCAATCCATTTCAATACGTACTTACCAGGTGTATCATAGGGGGGAATACAATAAATGGATTGTGATTTTTCGAGAGTTTGATCTCGACTTTGCTTCGGCGAAGTCCAAAAAATCGCTAGTTCTTACCGAGTTAATATCAAACTTCTCTAGGATAGATGAGGATGTCATTCATGTCAATTCATTTGCGGATAAACTTATCTTCCTTATCTCGTCTTCGGACCCCTAGTATGGAGACATTTTGATATATCTTCAAACCTTGAAGGTATCTCAGCATCTATCGAGAGATGATCGACGACGCATACGACATCAAGCTAAAAACTACCTTATCATCGATGACACTTTGTATCGTCAAGGCGTAGATAATATTTTTCATTATTGCTTGACTCATGAGGAAGTTGAGTCTATACTTAATGACTATCATAGTGGGGCTTGTGGTGGTCATCTATCTAAGCTTGCGACAACCCAAAAACAATTGTGAGCTAGTTATTTTTTTCTGTCTATTTTTAAAGATTGAGTTGAAGCAGTCAAGAATTGTCACCCTTGCAAGGTATTCGCTCAAAATATGTTCTCACATATAGCCCCTCTTTACCTAGTCATTACCGTCGGTCCCTTCACCAAGTGGGGGGTAGATTTTATGGATTGTACCCAATCTTTGGCTGGGGGCATCAGCATATTATCGTGGTCATGGATTACCTTACTAAGTGGGTAGAGTTCATGCCTACCATTAAATCCAATGGTAAGACAACATCATTTTCATATTCAACCAAATTATGGCTCGGTTCGGAATCCCAAAGGAAATTGTCATTGATCATGGAAATCACTTTCAGAATGAAATGATGGAGGAGTTAGCATCAAAGATGGGGTTTAATCATGGTCATTCTTCCCCTTATTATCCCCAGGAAAATGGACAAGTAGAGGAGGTGAATAAGTCTCTCAAGACCATTTTGCAAAAAACTGCTAGTCAGAGTAAATTTGATTGGCATCTAATGCTTTACCTTGTGCTTTGGGCATACCGAACCTCAGTTAAGACTTCCATCGATTTTTCTCATTTTCAATTAGTACACAGTGTGGAGTCGATTCTCCCAACTGAATGTAAAATCCCTTCTCTCAAGCTGGAAATTGAGCTCCTACCTAACACCTCTGATATTGAATAACGCATCGTATGCCTAGAGTAGCTAGATGAGCAACGTCAAGATGCCTCTACAACTATCGAGGAGAATAAAATACGTGTTAAGGTTTAGTACGATAAGTCTGTCTATCATCGACACTACATTGAGGGTGACTTGTTCCTCCTGTGTGACCAAGCCAAAGAACCATTGGGGGAAGGAAATTTTAACCCCATGTGGCACAGTCCTTATCTCGTGCGACATGTTTTGGAAAAAGGAGCATATGAGTTGGAATATTATGAAGGGAATATGTTGGTTGAGCCTAGAAATGGGCTCTAACTTAAAAGATATTACGCTTGAGCCCTAAAATCTTGGTCGTGAATCTTTGTATACTAGTGTATCTTAGTGCATATATATATTTTCCTTTGTGTAAATTGGCTTGCTTATCGAGTTTTCCCTTGGTACCGTAGATAAGGTGTAGTCAATGGAATATTCAGTTTACTTAGGATTCGCAGACGGTGCCAATCATCATACACAGAACGTGGATTCCGCCGCTTGGGTTATTTACTCACCCGAGGGTCAACTGGTGTCTTTAGGTGGTGTTTGTATAGGGCCATCAACGAATAATGTGGTTGATTATAGGGATATTATGGAGCTTTTATGTGATGCCATTTCACATGGTGTTCGATCTTTAGAGGCTCGCCTAGACTCCCAGTTAGTAGTATGTCAGTTAAATGGAAATTATTGTGTGTGATGTTAGAATATAAGTGGATGTTCTCATTTTACCATTGACAATACCCTTGTCACCCAACCATAGGCCAAAGCCACCCTTCGAGCACCTTAACCTTGACGGAGAATCACTCTGAAAGAAAACCCTAGGATAGATAGCCAAACAAAGGGTAGCGCACCTTTCCCCAAGGATAGCGCATCAGCAAGAGCTGATTAGATAGTCCAAACCCTAGCCAAGAGATAGTCCAAGCGTAACTGCTAGCTGCAGTAGCTACAACGCCAGCTCTCCTCCAAACCTGTGCAGAAACTGGGCAACTGTAGTGCACACAAGTGCTGCTCTGCAATTCTGAGACTGCTTTCCAGAATGAGAACTAGACTCCTGTATTTATACTAATTATGGCTAACTGCCTGGGCCAACTTCTCATTTTGGGTATATGTTTGTTCAGTATATATTATTATTTCTAGCCGACTTCTTCTCTTGGAGGCTAATAACCTAATATAAATTATCATTTTGAGCCGACAAGTCTTCTAGGGTTATTAGCCAACTCATTAGGGTTTCTTCTTGCTTCCCGGAGTATTCTATCCTCATCAGGTTTACACATGGAGGTAAATACCTCTCACAGCTACCATAATATCAACACTCCCTCCTAGCTAGGGAGGTATTACAGGTAATGGTATTGAGCACAAAAACATACCATTCACCCGGTAGCATCAACATAGTTGTATAGACTAGATCATGAATAGATCATGAGCACCATCATCATCATTAGTGTCATCAGCTGCATCATCTCTCAAAACCATACTCTATCTGAGTAATCAGACATGATACTCACTCCACAGAGTGATACAAGATCCATTCTTCTAATCTAAAAGAGTAAATTCTCTTAATCAGTTTCCGTCTGGGAAATCTATGTCCTTTGATTATCCATCTAACTGATAATCATTTCCAATATTGTTGATATTCTTCAAGGATATCAAAACAAAATAGAACACAACTGTGCTATCCATAGTAGTACATAACTACAATCCAGTGGTACACTACCACACCAAGTAACACACAAGTACTTGATCAACAACATATAGTCACGAACAATGGAACACATCCACCATAGTAGTATACATCTACTGTCATACAGTGTTCATAACAATCATCCGATATCAACCTGCACAGAAACAATGTTATGATATAAATTGAATCATATGGGCCAATATTTCACTCACATCTGTGAGATCTAAAAGAATATCTACCCCCAGAGTAGAACAATGAGATATCTGGACTATTCTTCTCAAGCAAGGAATAATAACTATCATATCTTCTGAACCTAGACCATTCCCCACCCTGGGCCATTCTTCCTACACTAATCAAAGTGAACCCTGGAGAGAATATATAAACCCTAAGGAATGCATGTCCTTGATTGCTGAGCCTAGACCATTCCCCACCCTGGGCCATTCCTCCTACACTAATCAAAGTGCACCCTGGAGAGAATGTATAAACCCTAAGGAATGACTGCCTGGACCATTTCCTTTGTTAACCATAAGAGGAAAAGATCGTCCTGCATTAACCTCCAAAACGGACCATTCCTCATGTTAACCACAATGAGAAATTGTTGTCCGGCGAGGCAGGCCAGTCTTCTTGAGTAACCCTCAAGAAGAGAGACTACCCTAGACCACTCCCCATGTTAACCACAATGGGAAGTCATTGTCTATGATACATAAGCAATCTGGACCATTTCCCATGTTAACCACAATGGGAAATCGTTGTCCGTCAGAAATCTCAATCCACTTTCCGAACAAGAAAGAATCTATCCAATATGGACTATTTTTCAATGAATGTCTTCAATAATATTTTAGTGCTCCCTCCCAACCTAGGAGTCATATCTTCCTTTTTCAATAATGAAGTCGTCTCCACAAGCTCCAGCTTGAGTATGAAAACTCTTTCATCTTTTACCAAAATGTCTGCTTATCTGGTCATCTATGGAGATATGTATTGGAGAACCACTTTCTCCTTTCCAGACTTCATTATGGATAATGTAATGCTTGATTTCAAATGTACTTTGGTCTAGAACATTGGTTTTCTCTGAAGGCTTCATGTAGCTCTGATCAATAGAGTATATCATTGTTGGAAAACTGGAACATATCCATGTGGCACGTCTTCTGTCATAATAAGGTCTAATCTACTGAGTAATCATCTTGATACAATATCTTTGTTATATAAAATCTTCACCATGCTATATGGTGTCATCATCATTCATCTTCATGTCACAGAGCTCATTCTTCAGACTCATTACTTGTCCAATGTTTCTGACTGAGAAGAGGTTTGTTAGGGCATCGTACATCTTATTCAATGAGTCAAGATGGGAGATGTAGGATATCAAGTGGTCTTTGATATAATCCACTATTATACTCATGGCATTGATGCCACCATCTTTAAACTTCTCCATAGTTGCAACGTTCTACAGTTCCTTCTCTTTCCCTTCTTTAAACTCTGGTTTCACGATCTTTCCTTTCACGATATCCATCGCTTTATTCTTGGAAAGGATGAGATAAATCCTTGTCTTCCATGCTCTGAAGTTAGAGGCTCCATATAACTTGTTCTCTGACTTCATATAATAAGTCACGGCTTCTTTGACTTGTTCAAACCCTAGATTTGACCACAAACTCAAACTTGACATCTTGGCTTGTTGAGAGTACCAGGAGATGCGTTAGGCTAGGTCACACTGATCTGTCCAGAGATTAGGTCAATACCTTCACTTAAGATGCCTCAACGAGAGGATTAGGGCTTCTGCAACTGCACCTGCTAGTAACCCTAGCGGCAGTGATTTGGTGATTTCTCCTGCTAGAAACCCTAGCGGCAGTTATTCAATGAGCTTAATATCCTCATGGCTATGTTTCCTTCTAGCGGTTAGACTGAATGAAGGAGGTGTGGGCCCATAACCTATTAGAATATAAGTGGATGTGCTCATTTTACCATTGACAATACCCTTGTCACCCAACCATAGGCCGAAGCCACCCTCCGAGCACCTTAACCTTGACATAGAATCACTCTGGAAGCAAACCCTATGATAGATAGCCAAACAAAGGGTAGCGCACCTTTCCCCAAGGATAGCACATCAAGAAAAGTTGATCAGATAGTCCAAACCCTAGCCAAGATATAGTCCAAGCGTAACTTCTAGCTGCAACGACAACTCTCCTCCAAACCTGCGCAAAAACCAGGCAATTGTAGTGTACACAAGTGTTGCTCTGCAATTCTGAGACTGCTTGCTAGAATGAGAACTGGCCTCCTGTATTTATACTAATTTTGGCTAACTGCCTGGGCCGACTTCTCATTCTGGGTATCTGTTTGTTCAGTATATATTATTATTTATGGTCGACTTCTTCTCTTGGAGGCTAATAACCTAATATAAATTATCTTCTTGAGCCGACAAATCTTCTAGGGTTATTAGCCAACTCATTAGGGTTTCTTCTTTCTTTTCGAAGTATTCTATCCTCGTCAGTTTTACACGTGGAGGTAAATACCTCACACAGCTAACATAATATCAACATGTGAGACCCTACTCTAATTCAACGATTCCTACGGGTATGAATTTTGAAACGACACTTTGATTTTATTATTTATAATCACATACCTAGAAGTTTTAATTATGTATCTGATGCATATGCTAATTATGTTTTAGATTGACATTTATCACATAAATAAAGTAAAGAAAACACATCCATCAATGTACACATATAAGTAAAGCCGAAGACCAATGTTTTTATATTTCATTCCTTCAAAAAATATGGTGTCATAGTACAAAATGGGGCTCACACCCTCAAAATACATATATGGTCAATAGATATAATGACCATGGAATCTACACCTGTGGCATCGTATGCGTGTCATGATAGCATACTACAGCATTTGTGAGACGTTGGAAGAGTCACACCCATGCATGGGGCACACCCACCACCTGTCATTGCATCGCCTCTGGAAGATCCTCTACCTTAACTATAGGAATCTTGTGCGTCAAGTGAGATAGGTTCCCCTACACATTTTGTAGCACTCTCTCTGCATCTCCTCCCGCTGGCTCATCTCCTCGATTCCTCCACCGATGTCATAGAAATTCTCCCGACCGTCACGGACCCACATCTATGTAACAAATTAATTGTCACTACTTTATACCATCCAAAAAAAAATGTGTTTTTTTTACTCTTTTGAAAAAACACAAAAAAATGAAATATATATATATAATTGTTTCATACCTATATCACCATTGGAAGATCTTGGTGGAAATGGCATATTTGGATCTCCTTTGTAGTCAATCCCAACATAAGGGTAGTCATTTATGGCTATCATCTGTCGACACCACCAGAAGAAGAACTCATTTTTGTACGGGGTTGGCACCTACCACCTCCTAACCACCTCATAACCTTGGTCCACCGTGACATGGCTAGATTGCACGGTCCATGTGGAAACCGAAGTTCCTCTTCCTACCTTGTTTGTAGTATGTCATCTCGCTCTTCATGTTATCCAGTAAGGAGGTGAACCAATCATAAACCATGGGTTGTAAACACTCCACTGCATAAAACATTAGTGAACTCGATGCCTAGTGCAACAAGGTCGACCCTATGATCCATGTAAAAATGAGAACGACGATCTTCAAACTCATATTCTCGATCGCCCTGATGGGCAGTTGGCTCCCTACTTTTTTTTGCCTGTAACATAGTGGGTGGTGATGTAATCCTCTATGTTCATACCACCCCCACCCCCCCGGGACTTGAGGTTTACCACCTCACCACGACGAGACAATCATGTAATGAAGTAAATTCCATCTACTTCAATCCTCAATGGTTGCCCATTGATATTGAAGGCCTTTATATCTGGATCCTAAAAGTTTACTAGCATTTGGAGCAATCTCACTTGAGCCCTCATTCCTTTGAGAGCCCAAAATTTGTAAATCCCACATATTTTTAGAGCAAGTTGTCCCCTTTGCATCTCTTTCCATTGTTGCATCAACTTCCTCATGCTCTCTCTCTCTCCATTCAAGTACCATCCTGCAAAAGGAAAACCCTTTTTTTACTCAAACCCTTAAAAAAAATAGTTTGTGGACTTGTACGCAAGCTGCAATGTAAACAGTCGTGTGTAGGGTTTCATATACGTGGGAAGGCTTTGCCTTGCC
This sequence comes from Picea engelmannii, assembly GCA_009831015.1. NCBI lineage: Eukaryota > Viridiplantae > Streptophyta > Pinopsida > Pinales > Pinaceae > Picea > Picea engelmannii. Next base: position 350,406 of record ML777845.1, on the reverse strand, counting down.
TGCATACATGTATCCATATATGCGACCCGATAAACTACGGCCCGCATACACCCTAATTCACAAGTTGTGCCCTTGAAAACTCAAAAAATGAGGTCTAATTTGGAATTGTAAACCAATAGAAATGAAGAGGAGGGAAAGAGTACTTACTTGGTCTAGACGATTGTCAATTTCGTTGCTCATAGCTCTCGCAATCTGCACTTGAAGATCGTGGGAAAATTGGTCCAAAATGCGCTATGTAGGTAAAAACTCAAATTGTATGGTAAAATTAGTTATTTTTATTATTAATAGAAACATTTTATCCACTTTACATAGTTTTTGCTAATTTTTTACCTAGTGGACTAATAATGCAGTGGAAGGAGTTGGTTTTGGTGGTTTTGTCCATGGATTTTTGTGATTTCTAGTGTCATTTTTCCCGTTCGTGACTTTGGTAGGTATTCTCTTTTACCAGCATATAGGATAGTTCATCACTCCATTTTGAATTTTTTCATTATCCTATGACTGTGATTTGTATGCCTTAGGTACGAACCCATTTATTAGCGACACAGAACCTTCTTACTGCTACTAGAAGTGTTGTTATCGAGTGGTATAAGCTTACCAAACATGGGTGCCATAGCTAGAACCTCTGTTCCATTTGGTGCCTATGCAGATATTTTTCCATAGGACCGGGAGTCCCTTATTGTCCCAATATGACTTTACGTTCAAACCTCATATTCTTACTCATAAGCATGCTGACCTATACCTATGGGACTCCCACCAAGTCTTAGTTAAGTTATTTTTCGACTCTAATAAAAAGAGAAAAGATTGTCGAGTGAACTTGTATCTTTCACACTCATTAAATGGATTTGAAAGGACGTCTATTTGGTGTAATTTTAACCCTTTTTCAGACCAAGTAGACTAATTTCGAAAAAGGAATACTCTAGTCACTAGTGGCTAGAAGAGTTCTCCTGGGTATTGTTTTATATTTTTTCGGGCCTAGGGGACTAAATTTACGAAAAAGGGATTCTTTGGAGTTAAGTTGTAATTGCATTCCATTATCTTTCTTGCAGTATTGAGCCTATTTCCAGTTCCATCTTTCTCGCTATAAGCCTATTACCTCAACAATTTGCATCACTAGCCAAGTAGAGCCTTGTTTATATCCTTTGTAGCTTGACACCTTGTACCCTAAGAGGAAACATTCCCCCAAGTGTCCATGCCCTGCATGCACTTCTTTTCATTGAGCATAGGTATGTTCCACTGTTTGGAGCTAGTTTCTTACTCGTGGCATTCGTTTCCTCTCTTGTATCATAACATTCATTCGCCTATGAAAAAAAAAAATACGGGCGGGAAGAGAATATTATCTTATATTGGCAGCAGTCATGTCATCTTTGAACAGAGCACAAATTTTTGAGTCCATCATCATCCGAATTTTGGGTTTAGTATGACCTTAGGAAGTTGAGCTCGTTACTTATAGTTTACTCCTCTGACTAGTTATTCTTCCAGTCCCTATCGAGATTTTGTCGATGCCTCCTACATCACGAAGTTTCATCATCGAGTCTATGTTTCTTGAGTTATCCATTTTTTTATGCTCTTTTCAAAGGAAGTCTATAAGCCTATGTCGTCCATTTCTCAGAACTATTGACTTTGCATGTCGGCCATACCCTCAGTGTGTCTCAAAATCACATGAAGTTGTAGTCCTATCGTGCACCCTGGTCCTACTTTCATTATGGGTAGGTAAACTTGAACCCAACAATTGACATCTCCTCATTGGTCACTGACTGGGGGGTTTCCCTTGTGTTCTAAGCCAAGAAATATATTCACACATTGGGATTCATGTAGTGTCTTGGATTACATTAGCCTTATTGGTGGTTTCCTCGCCTTTGTCAACAATTTTCCTTATTGGTTGTTATTCATAAGGTATTTTCAGTGCACTACTTGCATTGGGTGCATGTGAAAGATGCACAGGGTCATTGGTTCAGGAAAATCCTCTTTGTCTACGTTCCTCCAAAGCATCAAGATATTTCTTTGGACCTTGTGCTAACTGATGAGAGATTCCTTAATGCTCTCCTTTCATCGATTCTCTTTCCATCGACTTCATCTCATCTATTCTAGAAACGAGGCCTAGAGTCTTATGAGTACCTAGAGACTCAGAATCATTAGTGGCAGGTTCTCTCGCCATCGACAATTGGGAATACATCAATGTCTCATGATCGATGGATTCTTCAAATGTTCGATCTCAACACCTTTATTCACACTCATAAGAATGTACTCGGTGCCTTGATACCTACTTTCATTATCGGTAGGTTGTCTCATGTTTGTTAACAGTATCCATTAATGATCGGTAATCAAATGAAGTCTCATTATGTTCGACTTCAACTCCTCTATTCAAATGATGTAGAATTTCACCTTTGGCGGATCGTGTAGAAGACTTTCAGTTTACAGTAGCATCTTTCCTAAGTTGTTGTTGTCGTTCAGTGGACTAGTACCTATATGACTTCAATGATCATGGGATATCATATTGTACTCCACTGTATACAGATATCTTTAGATTGATTTTTAGACTGGTCTTCATTGGGACTTGTTTGTGACTATGACAACTTATGGCATGTGTCTACTTTGTATTTCCTATTCATGGCCATGAACAACTATTTGGTATATTTCCACATGGATCTGCAGTGTAATTCAAATTGGCATCCATGTGTACAAATTCATTATGGATTGTAATATTCTCATGAGAAAATAGCACTTCCATTTGAGTCTCCATCACTCTACTTATGGGAATTATAATGTATTTCTACCATCGAAGATACTTCACTGACCTCACACATTAGGGGGTATCTGTTATAGAAATATTTGCCTCACCCCATGCAACTTGCTCAGAAGGCCTTTCCATTTCCCTATGCAGAATTGAAGTCCTTTGTTGTGCATTCCAAAGCTAAAAAATCATATTTTTCAACATATATGTTCCCTAACAACTATACAACATGAGTATATGCAAGTTGCACCATTAAATCCCACGTACATCGGGTTTTGTGCCCAAAATTAAAAATTGTGTCGAGTTTCCATGTCACGTCACGAGATCCATGATCCTTGACCTTCCATATACTGTAAACACTCTAAATTAGCCCTTCGGTTCCATTTGAAGGCCATAAATTGGTCCATATCCAAGCCATGGAAGGAGGGGAATTCAACTTTTGAGAGCAAAGATACTCTGGAAAAATTTCACTTCACATTGAGTCTGCATCCCTTTATCCTTGAAAGTCTAAACACATTGTTCATCCCCCAAGATCTTCTCTTTTTGATGGAGAACCTCATTGTCTCTCATATATGAGCTTGTCTTTGGTGGAGGATTTAAGTGGTGGAGGCCCAGCTGGAAGGGACTTAGTTTATCGATTCTGAGACGTGCTGACACAGAAGTTTATCACTTATACACTTATGTTGATCATTTTTAGTAGAAATACTATTTTCTTGTCCAATTGATATATTGCAAATATTTGAATTATTATTACATGGGAGTATTTGTTATGAATGTTAATGGATTATGCTATTGTGTGTGCTAACATTATATATTATCACCATATGCTTGTGTATCTTGGTTGTTGAGGACAAGTTACAGGTATAAAACTTTGATTTGCATGTTCAAAGGTGGTCTTCATCGAAGGTCCGGATGAGGTAGGCTATTTATCTTGTCTTGTTAACATTTTTATTTATATAGCATAATTGGTATTAGATTTGATTTCTGCATTCATTATGTCTGTTGTGGTTTACCCCGTGACATAGAGTGATTTTCCTCGTAACACCATCTGATGTATCCTTCATCCCACAAATAAAACTAAAGAGATAACTTATCTAATGGATGTGTACCTGGTGATTGGGGTAAATGTATCTGCATAGTCCACTCTCTCTTTCTAGGAGAATCCTCTTACCATAAACCTCACTTTCAAGTTCTCAATGTTTCCATCTACTGCATGCTTGATCTTGTACAGTGACTTGGAACTCACTACTAACTTCCCTTCCAATGTTGAAATTATGTCTCAAACATCATTCTTCATTTTGGAAGTGTACTCCTCCACCATGGCATCCTGCCATAATTGATGGTATTTTGCCTCCTAAAAGTTGGAAGGTTCAAAATATATGATGTTGCTCATCAATTCCATGTAATTTGGAAACTTATTTGGAAGTCTTCTCTTTATAAATGTGCTCCTAGGATCCTCAACATACTCATGAGCATCCCTCAATGTATGGGTAAATCATTGATGTCTCCTAACATGAATAAAGGGGGTTGTAGCCTCCTTTTGGTTGTATCCAAAGAATTGGGGAGTTGAAGCTTCCCTCGGGTTGTAGCTTGAGAAACTAGGAGGTTGGAGCCTCCTTCCAGTTGTAGCTAGAAAACAAAGGAATTTGGTGCTTCCAATGACTGTAATTCTTCAATACATATAAGAAAAATCATTATGTGGTTTTCTCCCTCTTTGGGTTTCCACGTAAAAACATTGGTGTACTGTGTATGTTTATGATTGCTCATTTGTTCATTATTTATTTACTCTGAAAATATTGGATGATAATGCTACATTGATATAACACTTGCATTATATGGTTAAAAAGGATTAGATTTCTCTATTACTGATTCACNAACCACTGAAAGGTAGATCATGGAGAGAAACAACATGTATAAAAATGGAATACCACAGTTTGATGGACAGAAGTATGCATTTTGGAGCATAAGGATGAATACATATATATGTTGGGTATGTGTTATATTCTTTGCATGTGTGTGTGTGTGGGCACGTCAGATACGACAACTGCGTCTAGCGGTTTTTTGCTATTTTTAGTGGATTTTGCTATTTTTAGCGGATTTGCAAATTAATCCCGGATTAAGGGATTAGGGTTTTGGAATCTACGGAATACCTAAAAACATTGTATATATTGTATAGAGAATGGTGAAATTCGATATAATGAAAATAAGAAAGGTTTTCCTGGTTGAGGGTTTCCGGTATAAAATCTATGTGTACTTTGTGTATGAGCCATTGATTAATTTATGTATTGCTTAAGAATCTATATGCATTGATTTACTTCGCAAGTTTAAAACTTACAATATACAGGCACAATAATTTTAAATTTGGCAATCAATTGAAGATGGATACACAACACCAACAGTTCCACCGACAAATGACAAAGCAGTGAAACTCGGTCAGAATAATTCCAAAGCCACAAATGCACTTCTAAATGGTCTTGGAGAATCGATATTCACCAAAGTTTCACATTGTAAATCTTCTAAAGAGATTTGGGATAAACTTCGAAATATTAATGAAGGAGATTCAAAAGTCAAAGAAGCAAAGCTTCAAACTTACAGAGGTCAGTTCGAACACCTAAAGATGAAGGAAGATGAGAATATCGCAGATTACATTTTACGAGTCGATGAAACAGTAAATGCAATCTTGGGACTGGGAGAAGAAATCAAAGAATATGTAATTGTTCAAAAGGTACTAAGATCTCTTCCTATGAGATTTGACCCTAAGATATCAGCACTAGAATAAAGAGTAGATCTAAACTCAATAAGCATGGACGAACTACATGGAATATTCATTGCATATGAAATGAGAACTAAACAAGAAAATCCATATATAAAAAAAAACAGCCTTCAAAGAATCCAAATGGTAAAAACAAAAGAGAAAGAAAAAAGAAAAAGAAAATAGCAGCAACAGTGACGTCTCGGAAGATGATGAAGAAGCGGCCAACTTTGTCAAAATATTGAACAAGGGAACCAACGACAGGTATAGAGGTAAGATTCCTTTGATTTGTTTTAATTTTGATGGTATTGGTCATTTTTCTAAAAAATTTCCTCATAAGAAAAAGAGAAATGATAAAGGTTACTCAAATAGAAAACAAATATATAAAGGCAAAATAACCACAAAGAAAGTTTTCAAGAAAAACTTATGCACCAAAGAAGACATATCATCATCAGATGAAGATGAAGTCAGTGACAGTGAGACAAAAAGAGTTTTATTCATGGCAGTAGAAGACTCTGAAGAAGAATATGAAGAGGCAGAATTTCACTATCGAGAAGAATTATTGTGTGCCATAGAAGTTATGAGAATAGAAAATAAGGAAAACAAGAAACTACAAGTGGAACTAGATAAGAAAGAAGACACTCGAGAACTAGAACAAATGATCACAAATTTTAAGGTTAATATTGAATAAGATAATAGAATTTAAGAATCACTCAAATAACATCTAGAAGGAAGAGATAGGATCATTGGAAATTTGGAAGCAGAAATTGTCACATTAAGAAAGGATCGTCAAAAGAAAAATATGCAGAACAATTCAATAATTTTGAATGACATTATCAACAATCAAAAACCTCATCATGACAAGTCCGAACTTAGATACAATCAGACAGAAAAGGGATCAATCTCCAAAACAACAAAACAAGAAACATATCCAAAAATTTATGCAGAAACAATCAAATGAGATAGGAAAGTCTACAAAGAAAATTACAGGGACACTCCTCCACCGAGAAGATTCAGATTTCATAATCAACGATCGACAGAAACAGGTAGACCTCGGGAAGAAGAAGGATTCATAAGAGTACCTCATTTCAGAAGATATTCAACTCCCATGTATCAAACTATCTTTTTTGGTTTATGTTATGCATGTAATAATTTTGGACATAAAGATGTGAATTGCAGAGCTAACAACAGGAACATAAACAACTTTGAAAGTCATACACAAAAGGGTTATCCAAGAAGGCCTAGTGAAACAAAAAGAAGAACTTACAACAGGTTTGAATCTTTGAGAACTAAAATGGAATGCTACAAATGTAACAACTTTGGAAACATGGCCAAATATTGCAAAATGGCAGTCCCTCCTACAAAACAACAACAGTCATAGACAGGAACCTCAAAAAAGGACATGGATGAGAAAGCAGAATTAGTATAGAAATGAATAATGCACACTCGCTCTACAAGCTAACCAGAATAAACGTGGTTGGTATGTTGACAGTGGTTGTTAAAAACACATGACAAGTGATAGAGACAGGTTTCTTACATTAAGAAAGGAAATAAATGGATCAGTCTCCTTCGCAAATGATGATTAAGATAAAATCATTGGAAAAGGCACAGTCATAATTGGGAGCAAGAATACCAAGGAAGAATATGTTCTACTAGTATAAGATATGAAACATAATCTTCTAAGTGTGATTCAAATGTGTGACCAAGGTCATAAAATTACTTTCGATTCACAAAAGTGCGAGATAAGAAAAGAAGGTTCAGGAAAATTGATTGCAACAGCTACAAGAACTTCAAGCAACATATATGTATTAAGTGAAATTGAAAATGAAAAGTGTTTCCTAGGAAAGGAAGATGGAATTTAGATATGGCACAAAATAATGGGTCACATACATTTTGATAACCTTGTCAAAGTCTGCAAAAGGGAAGCAGTTAGAGAAATGCACCAGATCATGAAACCAACCAACACTTTATGCAAGCATTGTCAAAAAGGAAAATAAACAAAGACCAGGTTTAAATCAAAAGAATATTCAACGACAAGACCACTAGAAATTGTGCATACTAATCTAGTTGGACCAACTACAACAAAGGGTTTAAAAGGTGAGAAACACTTTATGTTATTAGTTGATGATTATACAAGAATGACTACAGTTTGTTTTCTCGGGAATAAGTCAGAAGCTTTTGAAAACTTCAAGGTCTACAAGGAAATGGTTGAAAATGAAATGGATTCAAAAATCAAATGCTTGAGATCTGATAATGGAGGAGAGTTCACTTCAAAGGAATTTATGGACTACTGCAGTAGGCATGGAACAAAAAGGAAATTATGTGTTGCTAGGACACCTCAACAGAATGGAGTTGTTGAAAGAAAGAATAGGACAGTACAAGAAATGGCTCGAATAATGCTAATGGATTCCAAATTGATAGATATCTTTTGGACATAGGCAGTGCATATAGAATTTCACATTAAAAACAACGTAATTCTCAAAAGAAACACTGACAAAACTCCCTACGAGCTATGGAAAAGAAGACCAACAAATGTGAAGCACTTCAGAGTTTTTGGAAGTAAATGCTACATCAAAAGAGAAGATGGCGGAATGGGAAAGTTTGACTCTCGTGTGGACAAAGAAGTACTTGTTGGTTACTCAAGTACAAGGAAAGAATACAAGTGTTACAACCTGAGATTGAACAAAGTTGTGGAAAGAATCAATGTAACAATTGATGAAACAAATAGACAAGAATTAAAGGAAGAAGAAAATGAATCAATGGAACAACTTTACGAAGAAAAAGCAGAAGATGAAAAAGAAGTAGAAGGGGAAGATAAAGAGGATCCGATAGAAGTAGAAGAGAAACTTCAGCAAGTGCCTCCAAAGACACCTAGCAGACAAGTACAAAATAATCATCCTTCAGATCAGATTATCGAAAACAAAGATGCAGGAGTTGAGACTAGAAGAATAATTTGTTCACCAGAACAAATGCACCTAGCACTCTCATCTACAATTGAACCAACCTATTTTGAAGAGGCCAACAATGATGAATTTTGGAATAAGGCCATGGATGAAGAATTGGATCAAATAGAGAAAAATGACACTTGGGAATTGGTTCCAAGACCAAAGGATAAGAATGTGATTGACACAAAGTGGGTAGGAATAAATTGAATGAAGATGGACACGTTACAAGGAACAAAGATAGATTGGTATGTAAAGGATATGCACAAGTTGAAGGAACCAACTTTGAAGAGACATTTTCCCCAGTTGCCAGAATGGAAGCAATCTGATTTATTTTAGCTTATGCATGCTCAAAAAATATTAAAGTGTATAAGATGGATGTAAAATCATATTTTCTGAATGGGGAACTTGAAGAAGAAGTCTACATTGAACAACCAGAAGGATTTCAGTTGTCAGAGACCGCATATTATGTGTGTAAATTAAAGAAGGCCTTGTATGGTCTAAAACAGACTCCTAGAGCATGGTATTCTAAATTGGATAAATATCTACAACAGACAGGTTCAGAAAAGGAAGTGCAAACAACAACCTCTACATCATGGTAACTCAATATAGTATTTTATTAATTGAAGTTTATGTTGATGATATTATTTTTGGAAGTATTGATGACAGGTTAAGCCAAAAATTTGCAAAGGACATGCAAAAAGAATTTGAAATGCACTTGGAGAACTATCCTTCTTTCTAGGTCTTTAGATACGTCAAAGCAACCAAGGAATTTTTATTTTTAAAACCAAGTAAATCAGAGAAATGCTAAAGAGGTTCAGAATGGAAGATTGCAAACCAATTATCACTCCCATGCAAACTAGTTGCAAGTTGACCAAAGATGATGATCCAAAGTCTACAGATCAGAGGCAATACAGGTCAATGATTGGTAGCCTACTATATGTGACAACATCCAGATCAGATGTAATGCAGGTAGTTGGACAGGTGGCACGATTTCAAGCAGCACCAAAGGAATCACATGTATTAGCAGTGAAGAGGATTTTTAGATATTTCAAAGGAACGGAAGAGTTTGGATTATGGTATCCAAAAGGAAATGATCTATCACTTATCACCTACACATATGCAGATTGGGCAGGTTGCGTTGATGACCGACGAGGCACCAGTGGAGCAGTGTTCTACTTGGGTGAGTGTTTAGTATCATGGCTAAGCAAAAAATAATCATCAGTATCTTTATCTACAGCCGAGGAAAATTATATTGCAGCAGTAGCATGTTGTACATAGGTTCTATGGATGAAACAAACTCTAACATATATACAAGTTGAGTATGATGAGCTCATTCCAATCTATTGTGATAATACAAGTTCCATTAGTATCTCAAAGAACTCGGTGATGCACTCTAAGACAAATCACATTCCAATCAAGTATCACTTTCTATGGGAACAGGTTGCAGAAAAGAACATCAGAGTTGAATATGTGGGCACAAAATAACAAGTGGCATACATCTTTACAAAACCGCTTCCACGGGAAGCCTTTGAGTATCTTCCCCAAAGACTCAGAGTTATTTCTACTCCAAAATGAATGTTTTTGAATGCTTATCTTATATGTCTTAGATGTACATGAGAAAGAACCATAAAGAGGACAGTTCAGGTTGGGAGATCAAATGAGTCAGTTAGGGGGAGAAAACCCGAATAGAAAGATACATTTTTCATTGATGACAAAGGGGGGGAGATTTATCATATGCAGAGGACATAGGCATGGTTCCAGGGGGAGTGTTGGTCATAGAGATGCATGCATGGTTCCAGGGGGAGCATGGGTGATATGATTTCGGTATTTCATCAGAGTGTTGCCATTAATGACAAAGGGGGAGATTGTTGATTAATTGGGTTGGTTGTCATTGATGTCAACCCTTGAAGAAATTCCGGTAGCGAATTCTAGTAGCACAAAGGTTTGGGTAATGGAACCAAGTTTGTTTGATGTATAATGGTATTATTTTAAATATATTTTCATGCAATACTATTATAAATGGATAGTACATGTCATGTCATTTATGGTGATATGTAGAACGTCACATAACTTCTCACGGTTTGAGAGTTATGGCCTTACGAAGTTGGAGGACCCTCATATGTTGGTTTGAAGTCCCAAAAGGTCAAACAAGTCAAAGTACTTGCAAAGAAGAAATTATTTAAATAATAAAGTGAAGTGACAAAGTCAAAGAGGATTATTTAAATAATAAAGTGAAGTGACAAAGTCAAGGAGGATTATTTAAATAATAAAGTAAATGGAAAACTTTCTAATTATGGAAAGTGGTTATAAGAAGGTTAACCCTAAAATGAGGAAAATGGGTTAAGTAGTAAAGTGGCTATTGGATATATGGACAAGTGTAAAATTGGGTAAATTTGGACATAGGTGACTATGTGGACAAAGTGGTCTAGAAAATGCTTCTAAGGAAGCGACATGAAAGTATAAATAAGAGGCAAGGCTCTCTCATTTTAAATCACACTTGAGAATATTGAATATCTACAAGTGGCCGAGGTAACCAAAGGATATCTAAGCCGAATTTCAGATGGAAGGTGAAGTAAAGAAGGTCGAAATTCAAGGGAGTATAAATTATTTTGATGATGCTTTCTAAGGTATGTTATTTACGGGTCATTTCACCATTTTCACAATAACTTTTTTTCTAGAATGATTCAGACCATGAAATTGGGAGGCCATTGAGCAAACATATCCAAGTAGTTGTGGTACTAATTTCATCTTGTGGTTCATTGTATTTTTGGAATTACACTCTGTGGAAAATAGGGTTTGTGGCTAGTCCTGAAACTAATCTAAAACGGGTGTTTCAGGTAAAAATGTCATAACGTCTTCATAAAATATCTAAATTCAGTAAGATCAAATGTGTTGGTTAGAGTACATTATGTAGTATTATGTGTATAAGTTTCATATCCATACAACAAATATTCCGTGTGGGACACGCTTACAAGTTCGCTCTCTAGAATAATCAAGAATTCAACAAGTTATGTCATTTTTTCTATAACTCTTTTTCTGAGAGGTTCCAAGTAGTGAGACCTCGAGGAATTACATAAAACACATTGAAGAACATTATGTACTATTTTTTTATCTTTATTCATTACAGGTACATAGTTATGATTATTTCAAGTTAGGGTTGTTGACTAATCCAAAACTAGTCATGTGAGACTAAAGTAAAGTTTGATGAAAATGTTAGTCTCTTATTGTTAAAGTTAAGGAAGGTTTGCATGTATGTTATCATATACACCAGGCCTATTACAGAGTTATAAATCAGATTTGGATGATGAAATTGATGAGATATTTTGGTTGAGGTTGATGTACAGGTTGGTGCATGGTTGATTCACTTGTTTATGGTACAGGTTGATTACATGTTGAGGTACAGGTTGATGCATGGTTCAGGCTATTGGTACATGTTGTTTGGTGCAGGTTGATTGGTATAGGTTTACATCAATATATCTCATAGTGATAGTGTGACAGGGGGTTGGAGCCTCTTTCCAGTTGCATCTAGAAAACAAAGAAAGTTGGTGCTTCCAATGAATGTAATTATTCAAGACATATAATAAAAAATATTTTGTGGTTTTCTCCCACTTTGGATTTTCACATAAAAACATTGATGTATTTTGTATGTGTATGATTGTTCATTTATTCATTGTTCATTTACTCTGAAAATATTGGATGATAATGCTACATTGATATAACACTTGCATTA